>JAUJYZ010000154.1:0-57500 GCA_033675265.1 Actinostola sp. cb2023 | reverse complement strand
TGTTCCACAAACACAAATGTTTATGATTTATGATTAATTAATGGAATGATTATTGAGACCACAAAAACCTTGCAAATCCTCTACAGAGTGTCGATAGACGAGACATGCTGCACGCCTTAAGCGATATCAAGGAAACCCGTGTGAAAATCTCCTGTTTTTATCATCACAATAGATGTAAATATCATTTACGTTCGACTGGAGATTCATTGTTTCGAAACGATGATCGAACTACGAATGAAACCCCTGATAAAGAAATGCAGTAAAGACAGGAAAGGTTTTTACTAGTGACGTAAGGCAGGCATAAGCGCAAGCGCTTTAAGAGGCCTTCTTTCGCTGTGAAAACGAGCCTGACGCAATCGTAAGCACAATATCAGAATCACTTTTAATTCAGTGGCTTATGCTTGTGCGTCGGCCCGTTTTCACACGACGCAAATCCCTTATGCTTGCACTTGTGGCCGCTGACATCAGAAGTTGACGAATGAAAGCATACGTATGAATGAAGAGTAATGAATAGATGAATGAATTGTTAATGATCGATGAATAGATGAATGAATGGATGAATAGATGAATAAATGGATGGACCAACCAAAAGGTAAAAAAAAAACTGAAGTGAGTTCACTGATTTCATTGCCGTATGGAAGCGTTTACCAAGGCGGTAGTCCAGGCCGCCACCAAGGCCACAAGAATTCTAATGTGTATAGGTGTAGTTTTTTGTAGTTCGAGGATCCGGTATCATCGCATCTACTCCCACCACCATGTGATAAAAGAAATGAACAATTGCATGCCTTTTTGGCACTAGAATCAATGCTACAAACTTCAAAACTTGATTTACGATTTTGATTTTGACACTTCACGACCGCCATGGTGTCTAAACTGGTGATCTACTGCTAATTATAAATTGAAAGACATAAAAGCAGTTTTAAAAATCTTAGAAATGGATAACAATAGTTTGTTTATTTTTAAAACTTAGAAAATGATAACAATTGATCCATCACTGCAAAGCTGTCGAACCTCCATGCGGAATGTCAGTAAGTTACCATTATATAACTACAAGGACATTATATATCACTCTGGGCGTGGCTCGTTCCATTCGAGATTATAATCATCTAGCTAGTTTCCATATATATTGACACTGGTTTCATGTTTGTTGAATGAACATCGTTTGTTGTCTCTAATAGACGGAGTGTTGGCGATGTTAAAAGGGTCTAACGGACCTATCAACCCCACGTCTTGGACGATGAAAAACACAGACCAAAATACTAACCTTTAAACAGATTTACATCACGGTTTTGTTATTGTTACAAGCAAGAATAACAACGCAATCGCTCATCAGATTAACGATCATAGATAACTTGACGCGATAAGCGATCCTTCGGGGTTTAATCAATGGCCGTGATATCGGTGTATCAACCCCGTATAGATGCACTACTGGACCGAGGGATCCTTGATCGTATCACACTTACAATGCTAAGCCCATTGCTTTAGTTTCGAAACGTTTTGTAGAGATCAGCTTCGCGGGCCACACGGTCGGTGTTTCACGTGATACTGGTTGATAGGATCCTCGTCCGAATTTTTCAACAAAAGAGATACTGTTCAAACTAGGTTAATCTCACTTACCTAATGCTGCCAGTATCTCGTTTTCATTTTCGGCTGTAACAGGAGATGTTGCTCCAAAGATGTCATCATATCGTGCCACCAAAAGTCGAGACTTTGGCTCGAAGACCATGAACACCAAGTGAATCTCTTCAGTGTAAACCTCTGAATAACATAATCTCTTCTCGCCAAACCCATACACCTTCACCGTTGGACCAGGGTGCAATTCGAGTACTTCATTGACGATGTGCTCGCCTTTTAGGATTCTGAAGATCTCGAATTCTGCTGCGTACGTTTGTGACTGCGGGTCTACTGGATACAAACCCACGACTTTGCCGACAAACACGACTTTCACCAACTTGGCTCTCTCGCCGGCGCTCATTTTACTCCATCCATTCAGGAGTAAAATACATGGCTGGGCAAAATCTGCTAGGACAACTATTAACAACAAAATAAAAGCCCGAGAACTCTTACAGGCTTGAAAAGTCTTCATCGTGAAGTGAAAGGTTTGTACAAGTTGAATGCACGGTGCAAAATGGATTATCATTGTCAACACTTCCCGTGATGTACTCCCTCAGCTAACGTGTAGTTTGTTGATGCTTTAACCCTTCAGATTGTGTTACAAGTCCATCAGACTTCGGGAGCGTGCATCAACTAAGGCTCTCTTCTAAATGGAATTCCTGTATCGGATATGCCCTCTGATGACACCTAAGTCAAGTTGCTGTACATACCAAGGTTTTAATTCTTTGGTGGCCGTGCCTTGACGCTGTTACTACTGAGATAATTGCGGTAAACTCTGGGTCTAGAATGCAATAAGATAATGAACGATTAGTCATCTATTAGTGATCTAATTAGTGTCAGTCTGTTGTCGCTTTACGATGATTTATTAGGTGTCAAAGAGAAATCCTCTCAGCTGTTATGTACTCGTGCAAATCGCACTACCCACTGGTCCATCAAAGCGCCTCATCTTTCCGTCTACTCAAAATACATCTCCATTCGAACATTAAGAACTTATATCGATAAGGCTCGCTTAGAATGTTTACTATCAACACAACGGCGGTCCATAATGACGAACGGTGACCCCGTGGCATACGTTTCAATTTCTTTATAAATCTAGTTATGAAACAGATCGCATAACATGGCAGGCGAGTCACGGACATAGACTGCTTTGCTACATTTACACGTAAAACACAAGTAGAATTTGCAATGGTTACTTGAGAACTGTTTCTTCTGGCTGAAGTTTCTAAGTTTGAAAACGATTAGCGATGCTGATGTGTACTTTTGAACTTGTACACGTCGAATCAAGCTGTGACGTTATCTTTCTCTCCAGGAGAGCTTTCGAACTTTAATCTCAACGTTTACGTTTAAAGCTTCATCATTAGTGATAAAACTTCAACTGCGGTGTGCCCGAGGGGAGCTATAGGTCTACGCATCTAAGACAGTTTTCTCCATCATTCCTTTAAAGAGTTCTCATTAGCAACATATGTGAGACTTCTTGCCGTCCAGACTTGCCGTCTCGTCGTTCCTCCTTCATCTGATTAGTCGTTTTAAAGACACTTAACCTCACTACTCACACACATTGTTTCTACCTAACGGACCGTAGTCCTATACGACATGGACACATTTTCCTAATCAAGAAACGTATTTTAAAACTGCTAGGCACGCCCTTCCTCTGGTCATCGACGTTTAATTAAACAATTTCCCACACTCGGAACAATGGCTTCTTCAAGATTATTTAAGTGGATTTCGAGAGCTTTGTTTTGCGTGTGTTTCTTGTACTATTACCTCACATTTACGTCAACAGGAACTATTATTTTAGCTTTACTTCAGGCTGAGACGATACTGTAGTCGGATAGGAAGGAAGACGCGAAGACGGCCTCTACAATTTCGTGAATTTAGGACTTTTCCTTGAGATCAGGAACAAGTTACTTAAGCCTTTAAAAACTTACAGCGTTTGCGCTTTTTCTAAGCAGTAAGCAACCTTATTGGACAAGGACAGTTCCATCGTCAACACTGATTGGCTGGTTGAATAAGAAGCCTTATTGAGTGTTTCGCGCCATAGTTGACGCGCGTTCGTAATCTTGAGAAATCATGTTCTCCTTAGAAAACCAACTCTGTAATTACAGTGTGGACACTCGAACCGCGAACACTTCGAGTTTGTTTCGAACTTTTTTTTCCGAACTTTCTATTGCCTCATAGCCTTTCAAATGGAGCATTGAGTTTAAATACACTTAGTGATCAAAATAAATCATTTTTCTGATCAATTTGCTCAATCGATAATTTATATATATGTGTTAGAAAAAACCTAAGTGTTCACGGTTCGAGTGTCCATACTGTAATCCGAAATGTGATATTTTCGTAAATTTCAAGCCCATTGAGTAAAGTGGGACGGCCATCATTAATCACTCAAGCAAGAGAGCATAAATTACACTTAATAATAATAATAATAAGTATACTCTCTTGACTCAAGTCAATAGGACTTAAAAGTTTAAGTCTTTTATCATTACAACCAGTAAATGGCCACGGATTTTCACAAATGTTCGGATTGTCGTTGCATTTTTACTTCTTTTATCTCTTTTATCGTCTTACGTTCTTGAAATAACTATAATTATAATACTTTCAGTTCATTTTGAGATCTGCAAAAAATTACTTGATGTTAACTAAGAAGTTTAGCCTGGATCCACCCCTCTCTAGACCACAACTTTGGCGGTCAAACGGAACACTGACAAACTGATACTCTCATTGTTTTTAAATGTAATTTTAATTTCTTTGATTGTTGTAAATGGTTATATTTTCTCTCTGATTTGCCCGGCTACACATACGATTATCGATTCTACTATGGTCAATGCAAAAGAAACTGTATCCCAGTTTCCGTTGACGTTTATGAACTAGTTTGAACAGCTTGGTGACTTTGAGAACACGAACGAATAGACCCTATGCATAATGACGTAATATGACTACAACTACCAGAATGCTTTGCGCATCTTCTTTTGTGAGATAATTAGTACCCTTTGTCTTAGTGAATTGTGAACTGTTTATTAAACATTACTTGGCAGCTAAAACTGAATTACGTAATTTACAATTGAATGAATTACCTCACGATCGAATAAAAATCTAGAAAAAAAAAAAAATTTGCAAAGCATTCTGGTACTGGTTGTAGTCACATTACGTCATTATGCATAAGGTCTATTAGTTTGAAGAGATCGGCTTAGACTCTTTCCTAAGCGACTTTATCTATCTTAGTCTCGTCTAATAAAACAAGAAGCTTTGGGAAATCTCTAGGAAGAATTGCGATTAGACTTCACAAGCCGATTCACTGTAATTCACTGATGAAAAGCTATAGATTAGTCGGTGGGACACGATATCTTTTTCGCTTCTGCTGCATGCAGTTTTCAATCGATTAGAAAAGACTCAAGTGGTGTCACGGCATTGGACTAAATTCGCGTTTTTCTCCCAGCCAATCAAAACTGGTTTTCGCATCAGGTGAGATTTTTCCCAGCCGGTTTTCGCATCAGTCCGGCGAGTTTTTGTTCCCCAGCCTATCAAAACCTTTCATCTCAGCCAAAATACAAAACCAAATTCTTAGCCAATCAAAACCTGTCAAAATCTTCCATGTAGATATCCTGATAATTGCTTCAGTAAAATGTTCAAGTGAAGAAAGTTCTCGAACCCCTTCGAAACCTTAGGCTGACAAATGACCTTTGATGACCTACAATTCCATGCATGCTACTCGATCCGAGCATGCACGTGACGTCTGGCCACGTTGGTGTCCAATGGCAGACTTCTCTTGTTCGATTACCACAACACACCACCAACACACCACCATCACACCACCAACACACCACCAACACACCACCAACACACCACCAACACACCACCAACACACCACCAACACACCACCAACACACCACCAACACACCACCAACACACCACCAACACACCACCAACACACCAAGAAACAAGACCAACCCCACCATTAAATTCTCACACGCACACGTTACTACCAAAGCACACCACCACACACCACCACACCACACCAGGCAACACACACCACCAAACACCACCAATCAACACCACCAAAGGTCAAAACCTTGTTTTGACACCACCATGCCACACCACCAACACACCACCAACACACACCATACACACCACCAACCACCACCAATACCACGAACACCCTTCACCACCACACCACTGCACATTACACCGAATTCATCACACCACCAATCAGGACCACCACACAATCCAAACACATCACGACTTGCCGACCACCACACACACGAACACCCACCAACACACACAAACACCAACACACCACCAAAATTCACCACATACCACCAACACACCACAAATACACCACCAGACACCATTCTAGTCATGCGCAAAACAATTATTATTGGTTTTTCACGTGACGTCATCAAAATGCTAAAATATGAAACATTACATCTGGCTGCGCTCGTGGTTCCACATGATTTTTGAACAATTTCTTTCTGACGCCATCTGCGAACAATATGAGTACAGACAGCGAAAAAGGGTCTACGATTTTTTTCTTCTAGTGATGTATGTTGCTGAAAAGGAAAAGAGCAGGTTTTTGCTACCTAAAGTGGAACACTAAGATGGCTAGGTCATACAAATTAACCCGAATTTTTTTTCAAAATCTAGTTTGAAACCGAAATTACTAATTTGTTTGTTTTTACATTCTCTTCAATGTTGCTCTGTGTTCGTCTCTCGCCTCGACGCCATAGTTAGTTATTTAGATGGGATACGATTTCGCGAGATATCCTCCCGTCCAATCAAAAAATAATGATTAAAATAAATCACTCAGCTGTTCTAGCAGTGGAGTACTGCTAATTGGGGACACGACTCCAGTCACACTCCAGGCAAAATAGAAAGAAATCTAAAGTTCTTGGAATTTATAATTAAATTGTAAGTTGTTCAATCAAAAAGTCAACTGAGCAGTTTATCAGATCAAGACGACGCAATAATGTTTTTTCCACTGATGCAGCTTCTCCGCCTTTGTTTAGTCCACCCACAGGAATTAAGCCCAAACTGTGATTTTGTGGAGAATATCGTAAAAAAAAAAATTCTATAAACTGTAATAAAAGTCTTGAAACTGTGGTAGTGTCTTGTGGTTTTTATTTACTATACCTGTACAAATTTCCAGAGAATTTCAGCATTTTTGTATGTCTCCCCTCACCCTGAAATTTGTACAGGTATAGTAAATAAAGACCACAAGACACTAGTTTCAAGACTTTTATTACAGTATTTACAGAAAATGTTTTTACGATATTCTCCACAAAATCACAGCTTGGGCTTCCTGTGGTCCGCCTTGCCTCGAAAGAATGGGCTTCCCCTCAGTGTACATGTCTGATGAAGTCAGTGGACGTTTAGATGGGTTTTGTCAGTCCTTAATCCAATTGTTAATGAATCAGATAAGTCTCTTTTTCCTCCGTGACACAAGTTCCGACGTGGATAAAAATAAAAATTCACAATAGTCCCTTTATTTTCGCGTTCACAGATCCCGTTCTAAAACCGCTGTACTTATTGACATCAGACGCATTTGTACAGGGTTAGCCTCGAGTCAGTGTAAATTATTCACAAATATCAACAAGAACACGAAAAAATGTTGACATGAAAAATAGAAACATTTTTGAATTGCACGGACTGTTTTCTGAATCGAGGCTAACCCTGTAGTAAATGCGTCTTTTGTCAAGGACAGCGGTCATCTCTAAACAACGCGAAACTGGAGTATTCTATTTCAATTCAAGTCGATAATGCTGTCATGCCAAACAATATAATTCCAATTCAATATTCATTTGTAATGTCAAGTTAATGGAGTTCAAACACATTAGAACGATTTCACGTAACCAATGTTTAACATGCAAATGAGTTGGTGAGTAAAATAACATGCTAATGAGGTGTACGCTTGGCTTACACGCTTCCGTGAATCAGCTAAATTTCTCAAATTGAAATATAATTCTAAAGACAAACATTCGTGGGCACATAGAAAAATGTATTAATCGGCTCACATATCTCAACAATCGAAAGATAACTAATTAAACACTTTTCATTTTAAAGGAATTTAAATTCATGACTCCAAATTCAAACTTCAAATGTAAAAGCCTTCTTCTGACTATTTTTGATTTAAAAGTTAATAAACTAGATTGCTGTCGTTGCTCAAGAACTGAACGAAAATAAAGAAGAGCGTGTTTCAGCAAATACTTAGATATGTTGGAATAGTCACTGAACACGTCTCTCTGCCAAAAAAGCCACAAGCTCGACGCAAATTGGCATCAACCACCTTGGATGTGTCCAAATAGACCAAATACTTCCTATAGCCTTATACGCTGTTTTTTGCTTTCTAATAAAATGTGGCGCGTCCCTGGGAAATAGAAAGTGCGTCTTCGAACGACAACCAAACATCGAGTGCCGCAGGTAAGTTCAATACAGCAAATAATTCACTAATTAAATATTTCAACTTAATTTTCATTGGCATTTATTCTTCAAAACATAAAACAGGCACCGAAAAAAAAAACAAGAGCAAACGTAGGCGATATGGAAAGGAAGTTTATCCTTGAATGTTACAACCTTTCCATGGGAAAGGAATGGAAACAGGTCCTTCTTTTCACAAAAGAACGAATAATAGATGCAGGGCTGCCTCAGCGTGGTTGCCCCACAAGACCGTGTCATAAGTCGCAAAAAATATCGTCAAGAAGGCCCTGGCGTTTCCTTCCACTTCGGCAACATCCTCTAAGCCAATATATGCAGAGGAGCAAACAGAAATGCAGCAGAAGCAGATAAGGTACGCTTCGAAAGGGACTCCAGCCCAGAGAAAGTTGCAAAGTAAATTGAGTAAAGAATTTGCAGCGTCCTCCTCGGATAGCGACAGCGAAAGAGCCGAGATAAAGCCAAGCAAAAAGAAGAGAAAAAGTGACAAGGAAGTTGCACGAGAAACGCAAGAAGCACATAAAGAGATGTGCAACAAGGCTATGGACACACTCGAAAGAGTAAACAGTCTGCTGGTCAACGTGGACAGTCAAATTAAGAACAGCCAGAAAATCTGCAGCTTGAATCTTAGAGTCATTAATTTAAATTCCTTCAGCTGAATTGTTTAATTATTATCTTTCGATTGTTGAGCTTGTGAGCCGATTAATACGATTTTCTATGTGCCCACGAATGTTTGTATTTAAAATTATATTTCAATTTGAGAAATTTAGCTGATTCACGGAAGCGTGTAAAAGCGTACACACTCATTAGCGTGTTATTTTACTCACCAACTCATTTGCATGTTAAACATTGGTTACGTGAAATCGTTCTATTAGCAAAGCATTGGGCCCCTTTGTTCTTCTTGGTTCCTTACTGGGAACATTCATGAAGCCTATGACCCAAAGGAATTCTGGGAAATTGAAACTCTCAAATAACATCGTCAAATCATCGACCTTTTTATCCAGATTTGTAGGATCTTAGTTAAGGTACCAGGGGAGTTACCAGGGAACCTTCGTGACCACTGTTCACTGAAAGCCGCGTAGCGCACTAACCACTCGTCCAACATGTATAAAAGTATACATTTTCTTAAAACTGAATAAATGCAGATTCTAAATATGCTGGAGATTATTTCCTATTTTGTAAATATTTTTTGTTATTGCACATTTTAGAAAATTCGACCGACCTTGTCCAAAGATAATTTTTCACGCGGGAATTCAATCGATTTCTAAGCGGAAAGTGCCATTGTAATGAGCACACTTTGTTGTAAAAAACAGTGTCTCCGATTTTTGAAACGTTGCCTCGTTTAAAAGTTATTTGATGATTTATGTGAAAATTGCTTAAAAACACATTAATGAACTTTGACAACAAATATCTCTTCAACAAAAGCGTTTATCGGAAATCGGAGATACAGTTTTTTTAAACAAAGGGTGCTCATTACAATGGCACTTTCCGTTTAAAAATCGATTGAATTCCCGCGTGCAAAATTCTCTTTGAACAAGGCCGGTCGAATTTTCTAAAATGTGCAATAACAAAAAATATTTACAAAATAGGAAATAATCTCCAGCATATTTAGAATCTGCATTTATTCAGCTTTAAGAAAATGTACAGTATGTGGTTCTAATTGTGAACACTTTTTGCGCTTGATGATATTTCTCGTCAACATATGCCGGTACGATTATCCTGAACTTTTGCTATTAATTAGCTCTACACTTCAGCTAACATGTGATTAAGTTTCGTTGTATTTATTATTGAACTTTTCTAAATATATTTTATTATATCATGTCCGTTGGTGGTTCTAATGGTGAACAGTTGTTTGTAATTGTGAACACTTTTGGCTTGCTTTTTAATGGCTTAATATTGTGTATTATTATCGATTTCAAGCCTTGCAATTCGATGTACAAGTTCCAAGTTCTCTTAAAACAATATTTATGTTCGTGTTATTTCGATACGAATGATAGAAAAATGTTAAAACGAAGTGAAGTCAGACGGCAACGCTAAATTGCTGAGGTGTTCGAATGTTCATTGATGCATGCCGTTCATCACGCTCATGCAATTGCTAACAATTCAATAGCGCAAGTTTGTATCACAAACGCGGACTTCTTATACATATTTCCTTCTCAATATTTGCTATTGTGCCAGTGCAGGTACATTAGCGGCAATTTTACTCTATATCTCAAGAACTACATATGTTATGAAATGCCAAGTTATGCGTGAGCATATGCGTGTTTACAATTAGATGCACATCGCAAAAACACGCACAATTTATCATTCCGATTCTGCTCGTTCTTTTTCAACACTTTTCGATTTATTGTTTTATAAAGAAAAGTGTTATTATTTTCCTTTTAGCTCATATAAAAACAAACTCCAAATTTTGTGTTTTTAGAAAGAAAATGCGAACTTTCTCCACTGAGAATCTTAAAGGCGCGCTTAAAATTCGAATTTGTAAACAACATTCGTCAGCTTACCTTGAATTAATTAGAACCACATACTGTATACTTATATACATGTTCGACGAGTGGTTAGCGCGCTACGCGGCTTTCGGTGAACAGTGGTCACGAAGGTCCCCTGGTTCCTTAAATAGCTCGTATAAAAATACGAGAACATTGAATTTATCTGCATGAAATGTGGCTTGTTTATTGATTTCCCATCCATCCTTGCGGTCTCAGCTTCTATGATTTATGATTTTCAATCCGACAATGATTATGCAATTAAGTGCATACCAATCGATAGGAGTTAAAATAAACACTATACCATGACACTAGACACTGACGACAACACCTGACCTACATATACGTATACCGTTATTGCGAGAGTCGAGGTGACTGCATTCTCGTACCGAGAGCTCCTCGCTCGTTCCCTTCCTTCACCCTATTTCGTGCCCAGAGCCCTCGTTCTCAGTGCTGAACAAGGGGAACGTGAGCTCTAGGCACGTGCCCAAGCCCCGCCACAGACAGCCCAACCATTACTTTTGAGACTACTAAATATAAAAATAAAATTATATTTGCGTCTTTTTATGGGTTTCCTGTGGTAAGCGCACGCGCGCGTGTGATACGTATTGCATTGTTGGGTTCTTTGTGCATAGAAATGTATGGTGTTGGGATCCCTGTGCGCGTCCCGCAGGACGTGCCCGTACATGTGTATATTGAAATATACTACATTGCTGCGGGCGCGTCTTGCGGGAAGCACACAGGGAACCCAACGTAATACGTTACTAAACACAGAGAGCCCAACATAATACGTATTGCACGCGCGCGCGCGCACTCTACCTACCACAGGAAACCCATAAAAAAAAGACGCAAATATCATTTTATTGAATTATTTAATAGCTTCAAAAGGAATGGTTGGGCTGCCTGTGGCCCCGCCTATTGATCCTTGATCTCGTGGCTTGGATCTCACATTCCTCGTTACAAATACATGATATTCAGAATAGTTATTTCTTACAAAAATAATATTTAAATATACAAAGAAACATTAAAGAATCGTAGAAAACATGCATCATAACATAGCCTTTTTTACCTCACTGGATCGTTACGCCAAAGATAATTATCCTAGTCGTCCAATTCTCTAACTGATCAGTAGTTGTCTATAGTGACAGAATAAGTCAGTGACTTTTAGCAGCGTAATCAACTGAGAATTGCCATTTAGGACACTGACACGTTTGGTTATATGTTTGATCCAATGTGCAACGTCATCCAACGAATACTGACACCAAGCGCGTTTTTTCGTCGCGTCTGTAGACGCTGATCGTTCTATTATCCGTAAAACAACAGTGCAACACTATCTACGTAAATACGTCTATTTCAGTATCAACACAAGAAACACCGGAAGCCATGAAACATTCTGGAACTGAAAACAAACCGGGCTCAACATGATATAGAGCATTTACTGTAATAATGATAATAATAATGATAATAATAATAATAATAATAATAATAAATAATAATAATAATAATAATAATAATAATAATAATAATAATAATAATAATAATAATAATAATAATAATAATAATAAATATAATAATAATAATAATAATAATAATAATAATAATAATAATAATAATAATAATAATAATAATAATAATAATAATAATAATAATAATAATAATAATAATAATAATAATAATAATATAATAATAATAATAATAATAATAAATAATATATAATAATAATAATAATAATATAATAATAATAATAATAAATAATAATAATAATAATAATAATAATAATAATAATAATAATGTTAATAATAATAAAAATGCAAAAAATAATAATAATAATAATAATAATAATAATAATAATAATAATAATAATAATAATAATAATAATAATAATAATAATAATAATAATAATAATAATAATAATAATAATATAATAATAATAATAGTTAAAAAAAAATTTCATAACAAATTGGCAACATGGTTGCTTAGATCCCTTCAATCGATAAATAAGGCGAACTGTTATGAACCGCCGACTTTAATGTTACATGAATCGCGGAACTAAATAGTGAAAACCATGTACGATAATCCCTACGTACAAAAGAGGAAGGGTTGGGGAAGATTACTCAGTTGCCGTTGTCGTCACTTCCTCTCTATGTGCCTGTAGGTTCCTAAGGTAGTTCCTCTTCTCGTTACATTATCCTTTTGCCTCACCTCTGTCGTCACTCCCCCTCTGTATGCCTGCAGGTTCCTTGGGTAGTTCCTCTTCTCGTTACATTATCCTTTTGCCTCACCTCTGTCATCACTCTCCCCTCTGTATGCCTGCAGGTTCCTTGGGTAGTCCCTCTTCTCGTTACATTATCCTTGTTCCTCACCTCTGTCATCACTCCCCCCTCTGTATGCCTGCAGGTTCCTTGGGTAGGTTCCTTGGGTAGTCCCTCTTCTCGTTACATTATCCTTGTTCCTCACCTCTGTCATCACTCTCCCCTCTGTATGCCTGCAGGTTCCTTGGGTAGTCCCTCTTCTCGTTACATTATCCTTGTTCCTCACCTCTGTCATCACTCTCCCCTCTGTATGCCTGCAGGTTCCTTGGGTAGTCCCTCTTCTCGTTACATTATCCTTGTTCCTCACCTCTGTCATCACTCTCCCCTCTGTATGCCTGCAGGTTCCTTGGGTAGTCCCTCTTCTCGTTACATTATCCTTGTTCCTCACCTCTGTCATCACTCTCCCCTCTGTATGCCTGCAGGTTCCAAGGGTAGTCCCTCTTCTCGTTACATTATCCTTGTTCCTCACCTCTGTCATCACTCCCCCCTTTGTATGCCTGCAGGTTCCTTGGGTAGTCCCTCTTCTCGTTACATTATCCTTGTTCCTCACCTCTGTCATCACTCCCCCCTCTGTATGCCTGCAGGTTCCTTGGTAGTCCCTCTTCTCGTTACATTATCCTTGTTCCTCACCTCTGTCGTCACTCCCCCTCTGTATGCCTGCAGGTTCCTTGGGTAGTCCCTCTTCTCTTCTCGTTACATTATCCTTGTTCCTCACCTCTGTCGTCACTCCCCCCTCTGTATACCTGCAGGTTCCTTGAGTAGTCCCTCTTCTCGTTACATTATCCTTGTTCCTCACCTCTGTCATCACTCCCCCCTCTATATGCCTGCAGGTTCCTTGGGTAGTCCCTATTCTCGTTACATTATCCTTTTGCCTCACCTCTGTCGTCACTCCCCCCTCTGTATGCCTGTAGGTTCCTTGGGTAGTCCCTGTTCTCGTTACATTATCCTTGTTCCTCACCTCTGTCGTCACTCTCCCCTCTTTATGCCTGCAGGTTCCTTGGGTAGTCCCTCTTCTCGTTACATTATCCTTGTTCCTCACCTCTGTCATCACTCCCCCCTCTGTATGCCTGCAGGTTCCTTGGGTAGTCCCTCTTCTCGTTACATTATCCTTGTTCCTCACCTCTGTCATCACTCCCCCTCTGTATGCCTGCAGGTTCCTTGGGTAGTCCCTCTTCTCGTTACATTATCCTTGTTCCTCACCTCTGTCATCACTCCCCCCTCTGTTTGCCTGCAGGTTCCTTGGGTAGTCCCTGTTTCTCGTTACATTATCCTTGTTCCTCACCTCTGTCATCACTCCCCCCTCTGTATGCCTGCAGGTTCCTAGGGTAGTCCCTCTTCTCGTTACATTATCCTTGTTCCTCACCTCTGTCATCACTCCCCCCTCTGTATGCCTGCAGGTTCCAAGGGTAGTTCCTCTTCTCGGTACATTATCCTTGTACCTCACCTCTGTCACCACTCCCCCCTCTGGGACGTATGCCTGCAAGTGCCAGTGTTTGTATCACACGTATTAAGAAAAGTAACACTCATAGTCGTGAAAATAAGCGCATGTTCTTGACTGCACCTTTATTGCTACACGTACAAATAATTCATTGGGAAAAGGGTTCGTATTTCGTCACTTACATACGGCCTGTACATATCCTTATTAGGTAATGGCATTCCCCCATATTTGGGAGGTGGTCATTGATTACTTTCGCTCTTCACATAAAACTACTTTTAACTATTATCATTGATCTTAGTTCAGTTATCATCGTATTAATGTTATATTATATATATTTTTATTGTATTTATTGCTATTTTATAATGGGGGCCAGAAGTTTACTAGTTCATGTGTCAGCGGTAGTGTACATTAATCCAGGGGCGTACTTCCAATAATGACGTAACATGGATGTGCGGCGATCTGTGATCCAGGTTTTGGGTGATTTTATTCGTTAATCCAGGTTAAACGAACGTCCGTCAGAATCATTTAATCAGGTTCGAGTTAAGACATAGTATAAAAACTGAATAATAATCTCAATCTACAACGTAGTTTCCCCGGCTGTAATGGCGTCAGAGACATTCTGTGTCCGGCAGCTTCAACAAAGGCAATAAATATCAAATCTCGCCGCACATAGCTTAGTCTCCCTCGCAGCCACAGTTCGGGTCGTCACGCAACGGTCTCTCCGCAAGGGAGACTACACATACCTGAGTAAACCATTTCTTAGCCAACCCCACCCTCCCCTGGGACATTGATGCCTTGTCGCGTGAAAGAATTAGAACCGTCCATAGATCGTGCGGTGATGGTATCCCCGTGGTATCTTATTTACCCCGAGGCCTTGTCTGACTACTATCACTCATACTTTACCTTGCCAAACCTTCTTACCATAATATCCACACTAAATTATTACTTAGTTCTACACACATCAGCTATATAAGAGTATAGTTTGGTTCCAAAAAAGTTTACTGAACAGCTTGAAAAGATCGATCAGTGTAGTAAAAACTGTATCATGATATAATGCCGCTTAGTGGCGAACTTAATACCATAACATTCGGGTCATTAATTTCAATTTATCGCTGCTCAAAATCTTAATCCACCAAGTTATATTTCAGTACATATTTCAATCGATATGCCGGCAGCGTGTTTAATACTGTGACATTTGAAGTACATAATAACTTGGTGATATTTGCTTGGAATACCTGCTATTGCACGGCATTGAGGGAAATCTCAAATCCGGGTAAAAGAAAAATACTCCAATATCTCAGCACGATTTAATACTCGACCACGCGACGTTCCTATCCTACCATTTCCAACTTTGTGGGCGCTTCACTGAACTACTTTTGTTGTTGTTTTTAGCTATGTTTCTAAACAGGATATTTCTGAATTTCCTGACATTGAGCTTAAGGTGGCTCGAAGTAGTTTTTAACTGACCACACTTCTACTTTTCATTTGGCGAATTGATAGACTTATCCTAGACCGATCAAAACGACTTTTGCACCAGTTATCGGGTAAAGATGGAAATTTAGAATTATATCAATATCAGCTCGATCGAAGTTTCCTTGGCAACGATAAACAAAGATAAACAAAGATCGTTGAAATCAGTTTTACTAAAATATCTCAAGATTTCGATGAGCTCTAGACTAGCGACTATATGCATGATAAACTACATACTAAGGCAAAGTATCTGGGACAGAATTCAAACTTATGCATATAGTCGCTTTCAACGATCTTTGTTTATCGTTGCCAAGGAAACCTCGATTGAGCTGAAATTGACATAATTCTAAATTTCCATCTTTGCCCAATAACTGGTGCAAAAGTCGTTTTGATCGGTCTAGGATAAGTCTATCAATTCGCCAAATGAAAAGTGTAAGCGTGGTCAGTAAAAAACTACTTTGAGTCACCTTAAAGGTCAATAAAATCATCATTACGGATGGTATCTCGTAGTTTGAATAAGTTAAAAAAAAGGATTATTTGAAAAGAGAATTGTTGAGTTCTTGTAGAAAGTTTTGTGCATCAAAGTAACCAAAGACTAGTAATTAATAAATTAGAAATGCATGTGTTCAACTCACTTTGCGGTTGTGTGTGCTGTCGTCCAGTGAGCACAATGGAATTTCTCTCTTCGTTTCTTTGCCTTTATAGCCGCCCTCTCTTCCGTCGACTCACCAGCTAAGCTGAAAGCTCGATCTTCTGTGGTGAAAGCCTTTCTAGCTGGCCTTGTATAGTTCATATTACAACGAAAAACAGATTCGAGTTTTTCTATCCCGACGGGACATTCTAGTCGATGCATGGTTCACTCGTGCAGATAACTCCAAAGGGAGCAAGTCGTACGGTATGTGTAGAATGCTGCGAAACTCGGCCAGTCTCCCTAGACATCCAGCTTGCACGCAGCTGGACTCGGTACATGAAGTCAGCGGTATTAAACTTACTCGATTCGAGGAAGACAGTTTCTTACGAACACTAGCGAACAAAATAACATCTGTCCTCTGTTAGTTTTAGTATGTATACACAACTGATTAACTCAACAACGAGAGAGAGTTATCCAGGGTAAGGACGTTTGCCAGTAAGGAAGGCGGCGTATAACTTGGCAGTCCAAGGTTACTTTCACTACTTCACCATGACCCCCAGCAGCATACAAGCAATGGCTGAAGCCACACGGCTAGTTAACTCGCGTGAAACCAACGTTCCTCCTGGGCCATGCTGTACTGTAGTATGATAAGGATGCTGTTAACCAAACAAAGCTTCCACTGAAGCCGCGAGATGCTGGGACGTCTGGAATTGCTACAATGAAACAACGAACCACGCACACTATAATTTCCGCTTTTTTATTTTGTTTGAAGCAGTTCTAATATTTAACGAACTATTTTGTGCGATTTCTGTTAAGGTATCAGGGTACCCCTACCGACCGGTATGCATTCAAGTCGCTTCACACAGAATCCGTCCATTAAAACCCCAATAAAGTATACATTTTCTGAAAGCTAAATAAATGGAGATTCCAACTAATGCCCGGTCTATTAACAAAAAGTACATACGCGTTTTAGATATAAGTCGAGATCAACGAATTTTCATATAGCGTTGTACGGCGCGGCGAGGTCCCAGACAGCCGCATTTTATCGGAAATTCAAGATCATTAGTCGGGCTTCCTGTGGAAGACCCGACTCTAAAAATGAGAAGCGTTCTTTGTCGTCGTCGTCGTCGTTAACCTCAGAAAGCATACTGGGTTCTACAGCGCATGCGCCCTGTGCCGGCCGCTAAGATAATCACCTAACAACATATGATTTATCAATACGAGACTGGTCGAGTCTGAATTCACAAACCTTGTTGGAGGAAGTTCATGTCGTCTTGTTTTCAAAATAACCACTATAATTCATAGAGATATGGCCGATTTATCAATCCAGTACTAGTACTGCAAAGGGTTTAGAGATCTTCAGAACTTAGAACGAAGTGAGTTGATACACGCAGCAGGCGGTGAAGAGAACAGTTGTAAGGTTTTCAGCCGACCGTCGAGGTAAACCCATATTTACACTTCATCCAAACATTGTTCAATCACTCTGCGATGTCTAGTTTATGTATACGGTATTTGTATTTGTATGGATATATTTATGGTAACAAATAAACTATGTCATTGTCATTCATGATTCGCTGAGTGTGTGACTGAATCGCACTACTGAAATTGCAAGGCCGGAAAGCAAGTTCTATCGAGCTCGAGTCATGCAACGACGAGCAACCAAACACTGTTTTAATCGCACTATAAGATATCTATATTTAGTTCAAATAGTTACATTTCATTTAGAAGCCCGACTTCTTATCTTTAATTTATGCACTCTAGAGATATCAATTATCAAAACCGTGTCTCCGTTTATCGATACGTTTTCCCGTTGCTTTTTTATCTGCCGCGAAACTTTCGGTACGCTAAAAATACATTGTTTTTTACTAATCAGTTAATAACTCATGAAATCATTAAAATATCAAAAATCGAAGAAATAGTTTTGAAGAATGATAATCAGAGATGAAGCCCTAAAAATCTCAGCTGAATCAAATAAAACCCGTTTGTTTAGGAGCTCAAAATAACACCCGTATTTTCGTCAATTTGCTCTATGAGAAAAAGCCCAAAATGTTTTTCAAGTCAAGTGGTGCCTTTGTTTACACAAGCGTCGATAATCCACCACAAATATGTGATCCAATACCTGATGACATATGAATGGCATTCAAAAGAAGATTGCCTTACAGTTCGTAACGACATAACACAACGAGGCAGGAAAACAAAGTTACTGCTGGCGGGAAATACGAGCATTTTGACCGTGAGTGGTTTGGCATCGTTATTCAAGGATATTTTGAGTGAGCAGTTACGTTTTTTGGATACTTTCTTCGCATCTGAATCTTTGTGGAAAGTCTGTTGCGTGAGTGCTGTTGACAGCTTGATTGTCAACATCTTTTTGCATCATATGAAATCCAAAATTCGTTTTTTGATTCTAACTTTTTAGGGAAAAAATATTTTTAGATTCTGTTTTTTTGGAGATGATAGATAATATTCAATTTGATTTGAATGTCAAAAAAAAAATTTAAACCGGTCTTTTGATAGGTTTTTGGGGTACCCTGATACCTTAAGTTCTGCGAACTAGCTGATTGAAAATAGCATTGGTGACGTTATTTCCGATCGTAAAATTCTCCACGACAGCCGGTTGGAAAGATTCATACACCCACTACTTGGTATGCTAGCAGGCTAATGGCGTTTAAGTAATCATTTACCCGTCATTTCTCTAACGAGGTTCTTTAATTTAGCCAGTTTAAGGCACCTAATATCCGGAAGGGGGACTCCCATATATAAAGTGGTTGGGATGCTCGTCGTACCTTTTAGGGGTCCAGATCCGCGATTTGGTACCTCTTAGGGTGTCACAAATCTAAAAGAACCACAAGAAACTAAGCCGGTACCTTTTAGGGTGTTTGTCAGTAATAAGATACACGAGATAAGATAATGACAGTCAGAATGACAGTTGTAGCTTTTGTCACTTTTGAGTTGGTACCAGTTTTAGGGGTAAAAATTATTAATATTGTTGCCACGCCCATCTGCATGGACAAGACTCAGGTAACTTTTAGGGGTCATTTTCAAAATTTAAGACGAGCATCCCAACCACTTTATATATAGGAGTCTTCCCTGGGCCTAAAATGAACCGGCTACAGCGTGTGTGCATTACTCAGTACGTGCATATCGAGCAGTTGTAGATTCAGGTGATTTACTCTTTCGAGACTTTTTTTTCTTACCTCCGATCCTCCCTCTAAATAAGTGGTTCCAGCCTTTCCACTTATTTAGAGGGGGAATCGGAGGTAAGAAAAAAAAAATGAAATAAGGCCTTAATCGTAAAAATAACAACTGCAGCAGACACATGAAATGTCATACAATGTATTTCGTGTTTTTATTTCAAAGAATTCATATTTTTGCAACTATAAATTTCCATCTATTTATGGCTTGTGTTGATACTGCTAAATATTATCAGTTTAAGAGATTGGGCTGCCTGTGGTGATTCTAGTGATTCAGAATCTAGTGAAATCTCAGATCAGTTTCGTCGTCTTCAGTATTTCATCGAGCGAGCGAGGAAGGAGAACTGATTGAAAACATTAAAAACAAAACAAAAAAGCAACTCCAGGTATTATTATTATTATTAAAACTTAACAGCGAAGTGTACGGAGCCCGAGAAGGGCCATCGCAACGAAGTTTTTGTTGTTGCTGTTTTGTTTATTTGTTGTTGTATTTTGCAGCGAAGTTTTATTCTAAATGGCCGCGAAGTCTTTTATGTTTGGCAGCGAAGTATTTTATGTTTGGCCACGAAGTTTTTTACTTTGGCCGCAAAGTTTTTTATGTTTGGCCGCAAAGTTTTTTATGTTTGGCCGCGAAGTTTTTTATGTTTGCCGCGAAGTTTTTTATGTTTGCCGCGAAGTTTTTTCTGCTGACCAGTTGTCTCGCGGGCTCACATATAAAACCTCAGCGTGACACCTTAGCATGACATTTGTTAGTGTGACATTTCTTATTGTGATATTTCTAGCTTAAATGTGTTGTATTTCTTCATTTCTTGGTTGAATCCCGGATGGAATCTGTAGACTATCAACGATACTTTTTGGGGTTCATTCTGCGGGTAACTGAGCACAATACTTTCAAACAAATTAAGATCAAATAGACTGTCAATCGGCTTTCGTTAGCTACAGGGTAGCAAAGTGGGGGTTGTAATCACGCTTCACGTGACATTTTTTCGTAAATTCACGACTAAAAAGAATCATTTAACCATTTCACGCACGTCTTTCTTACAAATTCACGGATCACGGTTTTATCTTTTGTTGGGATGAAGTGTTTTTCACGATTCACGCGCCATTTTTGGGCTGAATCACGCGTCACGTGTAACCCCTTTGCTACCCTGTAGCTTCAGAAAGACCCCTTCTTGAAGTTTCGACTTGTTTAACTATTCAGGCATATAACGGCTTAGTGGATGCTTTAAAGAACTTGACTTCTTTTATTTCTACACCAGTAGTACAAGATCAACGAACGGAACCAGTAGTACTGATTAAGCTATATTAATTTGTTTTACATGTACCTTATAGTACAATGACTTCAATGTAAGGTCAAAATTGCTCGAAATTCAAGAATACAATTACACTTTTAGGATTATGATAATAAGAACGATTTTTGTCGGTGGGCAACGGCTATTCGTAGGCTAGGGTTCTTCGTAGGACTTGTCTGAGCCCGCGAGATAGCTGGTCAGCAGCGAAAACTTCGCGGCAATAATAAAAAAACTTCGTGGCCAAACATAAAAAAACTTCGCGGCCAAGCATAAAAAACTTCGCGGCCAAGCATAAAAAACTTCGCGGCCAAACATAAAAAAACTTCGCGGCCAAACATAAAAAAACTTCGCGGCCAAACATAAAAAAACTTCGCGGCCAAACATCTGAAAAAACAACGCGGCCAAACATAAAAAACTGCGCGGCCAAGCATAAAAAAACTTCGCGGCCAAGCATAAAAAACTTCGTGGCCAAGCATAAAAACATAAAAAAACTTCGCGGCCAAACATAAAAAAACTTCGCGGCCAAACATAAAAAAAACTTCGCGGCCAAACATATAAAAAAACTTCGCGGCCAAACATAAAAAAAACTTTGCGGCCAAACATAAAAAAACTTCGCGGCCAAACATAAAAAAACTTCGCGGCCAAGCATAAAAAACTTCGCGGCCAAACATAAAAAACTTCGCGGCCAAACATAAAAAAACTTCGCGGCCAAACATAAAAAAACTTCGCGGCCAAACATAAAAAAACTTCGCGGCCAAACATAAAAAAACTTCGCGGCCAAACATAAAAAAAAAAACTCGCGGCCAAACATAAAAAAACTTCGCGGCCAAACATAAAAAAACTTCGCGGCCAAAACATAAAAAAACTTCGCGGCCAAACATAAAAAAACTTCGCGGCCAAGCATAAAAAACTTCGCGGCCAAGCATAAAAAAACTTCGCGGCCAAACATAAAAAAAACTTCGCGGCCAAACATAAAAAAACTTCGCGGCCAAACATAAAAAACTTCGCGGCCAAACATAAAAAAACTTCGCAGCCAAGCATAAAAAACTTCGCGGCCAAACATAAAAAAACTTGGCGGCCAAACATCTGAAAAAACTTCGCGGCCAAGCATAAAAAAACTTCGCGGCCAAACATAAAAAACTTCGCGGCCAAACATAAAAAACTTCGCAGCCAAGCATAAAAAACTTCGCGGCCAAACATAAAAAAACTTGGCGGCCAAACATCTGAAAAAACTTCGCGGCCAAGCATAAAAAAACTTCGCGGCCAAACATAAAAAACTTCGCGGCCAAACATAAAAAACTTCGCGGCCAAGCATAAAAAAACTTCGCGGCCAAACATAAAAAAAACTTCGCGGCCAAACATAAAAAAACTTCGCGGCCAAACATAAAAAAACTTGGCGGCCAAGCATAAAAAAACTTCGCGGCCAAACATAAAAAACTTCGCGGCCAAACATAAAAAAACTTCGCGGCCAAACATAAAAAAACTTCGCGGCCAAACATAAAAAAACTTGGCGGCCAAACATCTGAAAAAACTTCGCGGCCAAACATAAAAAAACTTCGCGGCCAAACATAAAAAAACTTTCGCGGCCAAACATAAAAAAACTTCGCGGCCAAGCATAAAAAAACTTCGCGGCCAAACATAAAAAAACTTCGCGGCCAAGCATAAAAAACTTCGCGGCCAAACATAAAAAAAACTTGGCGGCCAAACATAAAAAAAACTTCGCGGCCAAACATAAAAAAACTTCGCGGCCAAACATAAAAAACTTCGCGGCCAAACATAAAAAATCGCCAACTTCGCAGCCAAGCATAAAAAACTTCGCGGCCAAACATAAAAAAAATTCGCGGCCAAGCATAAAAAACTTCGCGGCCAAGCAAATAAAAAAAAAAAGTCGCGGCCAAACATAAAAAACTTCGCGGCCAAAGCATAAAAAACTCCTTATTCTTGGCGGCCAAAAAATCTGAAAAAACTTGGCGGCCAAGCATAAAAAAATCTTCGCGGCCAAGCATAAAAAAAATTTGGCGGCCAAACATAAAAAACTTCGCGGCCAATTGCATAAAAAACTTCGCGGCCAAGCATAAAAAACTTGGCGGTAAGAACATCTGAAAAAACTTCGCGGCCAAACATAAAAAAACTTCGCGGCCAAGCATAAAAAACTTCGCGGCCAAACATAAAAAAACTTCGCGGCCAACTTTAAAAAAACTTCGCGGCCAAGCATAAAAAACCAGCTTCGCGGCCAAACATAAAAAAATTCGCGGCCAAACATAAAAAAACTTCGCGGCCAAACATAAAGAAACTTCGCGGGGCTCCCTGTGCATAAAAAAACTTCGCGTTAGTAACATAAAAAAAAACGCGGCCAAGCATAAAAAACAGTTTGGCGGCCAAACATAAAAAACTTCGCGGCCAAGCATAAAAAACTTCGCGGAGCGAAGCATATAAAAAAGTATATTTTCGGCCAAGTCATCTGAAAAAACTTCGCGGCCAAACATAAAAAAAAAACTTCGCGGCCAAACATAAAAAAACTTCGCGGCCAAACATAAAAAAACTTCGCGGCCAAACATAAAAAAACTTCGCGGCCAAGCATCTGAAAAAAAACTTCGCGGCCAAACATAAAAAAACTTCGCGGCCAAACATAAAAAAACTTCGCGGCCAAACATAAAAAAAACTTCGCGGCCAAACATAAAAAAACTTCGCGGCCAAACATAAAAAACTTCGCGGCCAAACATAAAAAAAACTTCGCGGCCAAGCATAAAAAAACTTCGCGGCCAAGCATAAAAAACTTCGCGGCCAAACATAAAAAAACTTCGCGGCCAAACATAAAAAAACTTCGCGGCCAAGCATAAAAAAAACTTCGCGGCCAAACATAAAAAAAACTTCGCGGCCAAGCATAAAAAACTTCGCGGCCAAACATAAAAAAATTTCGCGGCCAAACATAAAAAAAACTTCGCGGCCAAACATAAAAAAACTTCGCGGCCAAACATAAAAAAACTTGGCGGCCAAACATCTGAAAAAACTTCGCGGCCAAACATAAAAAACTTCGCGGCCAAACATAAAAAACTTTATTTCGCGGCCAAAAAACATAAAAAAACTTCGCGGCCAAACATAAAAAAACTTCGCGGCCAAACATAAAAAAAACTTCGCGGCCAAACATAAAAAAAACTTCGCGGCCAAACATAAAAAAACTTCGCGGCCAAACATAAAAAAACTTCGCGGCCAAGCATAAAAAACTTCGCGGCCAAACATAAAAAAAACTTCGCGGCCAAGCATAAAAAACTTCGCGGCCAAACATAAAAAAACTTCGCGGCCAAACATAAAAAAAACTTCGCGGCCAAACATAAAAAAACTTCGCGGCCAAACATAAAAAAACTTCGCGGCCAAACATAAAAAAACTTCGCGGCCAAACATAAAAAAACTTCGCGGCCAAACATAAAAAAACTTCGCGGCCAAACATAAAAAAACTTCGCGGCCAAACATAAAAAAACTTCGCGGCCAAACATAAAAAAACTTCGCGGCCAAACATAAAAAAACTTCGCGGCCAAACATAAAAAAACTTCGCGGCCAAGCATAAAAAAAACTTCGCGCCAAGCAAAAAAAACTTCGCGGCCAAAAAAAAAACTTCGCGGCCAAACATAAAAAACTTCGCGGCCAAACATAAAAAAACTTGGCGGCCAAGCATAAAAAAACTTCGCGGCCAAGCATAAAAAACTTTATTTCGCGGCCAAACATAAAAAAACTTGGCGGCCAAACATAAAAAAACTTCGCGGCCAAACATAAAAAACTTGGCGGCCAAACATCTGAAAAAACTTCGCGGCCAAACATAAAAAAACTTCGCGGCCAAACATAAAAAACTTTATTTCGCGGCCAAACATAAAAAAACTCCGCGGCCAAACATAAAAAAACTTCGCGGCCAAACATAAAAAAACTTGGCGGCCAAACATCTGAAAAAACTTCGCGGCCAAGCATAAAAAAACTTCGCGGCCAAACATAAAAAACTTCGCGGCCAAACATAAAAAAACTTGGCGGCCAAGCATAAAAAACTTCGCGGCCAAACATAAAAAAAACTTCGCGGCCAAGCATAAAAAACTTTGCGGCCAAACATAAAAAAACTTCGCGGCCAAACATAAAAAAAACTTCGCGGCCAAGCATAAAAAACTTCGCGGCCAAACTTAAAAAAACTTCGCGGCCAAACATAAAAAAACTTCGCGGCCAAACATAAAAAACTTCGCGGCCAAACATAAAAAACTTCGCGGCCAAGTAAAATAAAACTTCGCTGCATAAATAAATACAACAACAAATAAACAAAACAGCAACAACAAAAACTTCGTTGCGATGTCCCTTCTCGGGCTCCGTACTGGCCTCATATTATTCGTATTGATTCCTCTCCGGTAAACTCTATATGACTATCCATGTCTACACAAGAAAAAGTCCCTTTTCCTCAAAAAAGTTTGCCCTTGTGTCAGTTCCCAAACAATTGCCTCCGAAAGAGGGATTGTGTTTGTGTCAATTTTACAAAGAGCATTTCATTTCGATGTTTCTCGGTAGTAAATAAAAATCATACGATGACATCCTGCAGGGTAGCAAAGGGGGGGTTGTGATCACGCTTCACAATCACGCGTCACGTGTAACCCCTGCAGTCGGCACACTGAAGCTAAAAGTAACTTTTACGTGTTACTGCAATTTCACGCCAAAACCGATCTTGCAAGTCACCTGCAGAACACTGACAGCCGATTCAAGTATACCTCACCAGGGATACAGGCCGGGACGAGTTCAACAGTATCTGCGCTAACTTAATGATGTTCTTCAACACTTTTCGGTCGCGCGCTTAAAGCTGAAAAATGCCCAGGAACGCGCCTGTAATATCTCTTTTGCTTACCAAAATATTTGCTACAAAAGGAAGAAAATCGAGTCGTTGTGATGGTATCGAACTGCATCAGAGCTTGATATGTTTCTTCTATATCCAGTAGCATAACCATACTAGTGAGTTGTCTATTGCAACAAAATTGTTCAATTTTGCAAGTAGTGAAAGCGAATCCATGAGTACAGGGATTTAGTTATTTTAAAATTTAAAATATTCCCGCTCTTTCCCGCATTATTATTACCAAAACATTAACGCCCCTGGCTCAATATAATGCAGTTCTCGAAATTCCCGTCGATCAGTCAAAAAAAAACCGAAACCCGAGAACTCTTTCGGAGAGCGTCGACTGACGTCATGGAAATGAATATTTAATAAGGTCCTTTTGAGGCATCCCTTTTAGCCTCCACCTTGCGCAAGGGAAAAACCGACTTGGACTTCCATGGAATAAAAATATCAACATTTCGGATCAAGTCTTGGCCGCCATTTTAATTTGAAATTTGAAATTCTTCGGAAATTTGCATATCTAAAAATAGCACAATTTGTGCAAATGATGTCGTATGAACCTATTACCAGAGGAAGGCTCCTAGTAATGGACTCCTAATGTACGATGATAATATATGAAAATAAAAGATGGCGGCTGTACATTTTACCATAATCCTTTGCGAACTTAAATCAGTACAACTCACATCTACAAACAACAACTCACCAACTGAAAATGAGATGTACGATGATAAATATATGAAAATAAAAGATGGCGGCTGTACATTTTACCATAATCCTTTGCGAACTTAAATCAGTACAACTCACATCTACAAACAACAACTCACCAACTGAAAATGAGATGTACGATGATAATATATATGTGCTTTACCACAGGGTACCCAATTCACGACCTGCCAACATGCACGATCCGGTACACCTCGTCACGACCGGTACGTATAATCATTTCTCATTCTCATTAACTATTCATGAGGTAACCAGCAGAATCAGACCACGTGATGTACCTTGAAAGTAGGGAAAATACTGGCGAGAGTAACTGGAAATGTTTCCCGTGAAACTGGAAAAAGATTTCCAGTTTCTGGAAAAATTTCCAATTACTCTCCCCAGTACTTATCTTGATGGACGATTAGAACTAATCGTCTCTCATGAGTATTCATGAGTTCTTATCCCTCATACAACAATCATTGGGAACTTGGATAGAGGCATTACCACTCCGTCTGAATTCTTTTCGGATCGACTAAAATCTTGGAACTCTTTATCTCTTGCCTTATTTCTGCCCTTAATGCGTATGAGCATGTATGAGAAGTCGTTCCAAAGCCTCGAATTCGGACTAGACGGTTCGCCTCGGACTGGAAACCTCGTTTAGTCTTCAAACACTCCTCCAGGCCATTATAAGGCAGGCTGACCGCTTTTACCAGACTCTTAAAAGTCAATTCCCGAATCCCCTTATGACGTAGCGATACCACTACGAATTCGAATTATTCTTATTCAAATGTTTTAACTCCTATGAGAGCACCAAGGTATGGGGTGAATTAGAATAACAAAAGAAGCTACGAAAAGGATTCTGGTAGTAGTGGTATCATTACGTCATAAGGGGAAAGGTGAATTGACGTAAGCCACTTCTTTGAACTCAAGTTATCGCGAGTTATTTCCAGTGGATCGACTGAATAATGGACCAGGACTCTTCTTGTGGGTTTCGTGTGCTTGACAGTACTTTATATATCGTGTTCTACTACTACTTTCAAGTTTCAAGTTTCTTTATTTGCCATATAAGGGCAGTGCAAAACAATATGAATTTGTATTCTTATCCTTATCCTTATCCTTATTCTTTTTCTTATTAGATCGATATCGTGTTCTTGTTCTTGTTCTTGTTCTTGTTCTAGTTCTTGTTCTTGTTCTTGTTCTTGTTCTTGTTCTTGTTCTTGTTCTTGTTCTTGTTCTTGTTCTTGTTATTCATTCTTATTATCAAATTCTTAAAGCGGTTCCCATTCATGATTGTTTTCTCACTCACATTCATTTTTAATCTACATTGCTTTAGTGACTTTGGTTATCATACTCTGATCTTTGATGGTGATATTATCATCATCTTTTAAGCCACCAAATCTCTCTTTCTCAAGCTCTTCGATACTCTTTTCTAACTCCTCGTCAGTGTCCATTTCAAGACTGGAAACGAAGCGACCCCGTATCATGTTGTACCACCTTTCTTTTTTGATGTCATAGGAGAAGAACTCATGAAATGTTTCTACAACAACATCATTGCGTTGTTTAAGGTGTGGAATGATCATGTCAGTAACCATTTGTTGCGCGTGTTTTTGCTGCAAGTGAACACGAGCAAATGGGAGGGGACAGCAGATATTCGGCCGTTCTAAATTGATCAACATGCCACCATGGGGAAGAAAGTCGATGATTTTATCCAGGCAACCTTTAGGGTCACTAAAGTGGTGCAATGCTTCAACAATTAAGACTTTGTTAGGAACCTGAAACGAGTTATCATGAATATTGTCAGGAGTAATTACACTTTTGAAATAAAGCAGGCAAGCAGGCAAGCAGGCAAGCAGGCAAGCAGGCAAGCAGGCAGGCAGCAGGCAGGCAGGCAGGCAGGCAGGCAGGCAGCAGCAGGCAGGCAGGCAGGCAGGCAGGCAGGCAGGCAAGCAGGCAAGCAGGCAAGCAGGCAGGCAGGCAGGCAGGCAGGCAGGCAGCAGGCAAGGCAGGCAAGGCAGGCAGGCAGGCAGGCAGCAGGCAGGCAGCAGGCAGGCAGCAGGCAGGCAGGCAGGCAGGCAGCAGGCAGGCAGGCAGCAGGCAGGCAGGCAAGCAGGCAGGCAGGCAAGCAGGCAGGCAGGCAGGCAGGCAGGCAGGCAGGCAAGCAGGCAAGCAGGCAAGCAGGCAAGCAGGCAAGCAGGCAAGCAGGCAAGCAGGCAAGTTACAAACCTTTTTTTCTCCATCAAGGACTTTCTTGCTCAATTCATCGTAAAATTCGTCTGCGTTTTTTGGCTCTACAACAATTCCATCCAACTTGTAGAGGTATTCCCAGAAACTCTCACAAGGCTCCACACACGTGATAGGGTTCTTTAAAGCCACGATATTTCGTATCAAGGACGCTAGTAGGCCAGTAGCAGCCCCTAAATCCAAAAGTCGATCATCTTGTTGAAGTTGAAGTCGATCAATGATAATTTGAACTGAAGCGTCGTGAGTTGGCTTAAAATAATAGTTGTAGTTTGAAGTGATGGTGTTGTAATGTATGGCATTCTTTTCAGCAACGGCCTTGAAGTAGGTATCCATGTTGTTGTGTACTGTTATAAACAGAAGCAGTTTTCATTTGCTATGTTATTAATCTTTAATCAATCAGTAACAATAGACCTCTTTAGCTTGTATGCAAATTGCCCATTTCAGATCATGTGATGAAAACATTGATATTCTCTGGAGAATTAGTCCTTTCAATATAAACGAATAAATTTCAGAAATATAAAGGCGGAACAATTCTCCAGAGAATATCAGTGTTTACATCGGAAAACACTAGATCCCAATGACCAAAACCAGGTCAAGATTTGAATAACAATAGGAACTATTGTACAACAATAGGAACTATTGTTAGATATGCCATAACAATAGGAACTATTGTTAGATACGACTGAGGCATCTATTGTTATTCAAATCTTGACCTGGTTTTGGTCATTGGGATCTAGTTTTTTGCAATTTGCATACAAGCTAAAGAGGTCTATTGCCTAATAGCAAGCTTCCAGGCTATGTTGTCAGAGGTTGTCTAACTATGTTGGCAAAACGTCATGTAATTTTTACACAGGGTTATATTTAAAACGGTTTATTTTTAGATCTAGATGGAGTTCTAGAGAGATATAGGTCCATATAGTTGGGGTCCAGATTTTGTCTAATCCTCGCAGTTTTACATGAATGATGAATATATGCCGTAAACAAGAGAAAGATGTCACGCCGTATGACCGATGATGAATTTATTACTACTATGTAATTTGTATTATATGCATACGGCTCTCTGGAAGAGCACGAATTGTGAAGAGACACAGTATTTTTAAATAAAGATTATCATCATCATCATCATCAATATGCAAAGCTGAATTTCGAGTTGGATTCAAACTGAACCACTCTGCAGAGCCGAGGCCTTGGACATGCCTGATTGAGGAAGAACTGAAATGAGTACTGTGGACAGTATGAGAGTCAATGCTATTCCCGAATTTACTGAACTTTACAATAAGTCAACACGTATGCTGATCTCATAACATATTATGAGGCCGACTGTACTCGAGGGCCCTTAATTTCTGTTCCTTTGACTACATGACAAAATTGCATCATTCATATACTACGCGAACAATCGAGACGAAGGTTGTTCTTTGATGTCTAGACTGGTCTAATTTCAAACTACAAGACGCGACTTTCACCGGTGGCCGGTGTATATATTGAGAAAGAAAATGAGTATGAGATTCAATGCTATTCCCGTTTACTGATACTTTACCATAAGTCAACACGTATGCTGATTAGTCATAACATATTTTCTTTATGTCTAATTATCGTTTTATATTAAGTACCAAAATATATGAATCACCACAATTAATTTGTTCCGCGAGTGACAAATATCCTCAAACACTTTGAAACTTTGTTTGTCCTTTACCGCGTGCTTTTGTACGTGTTTCTTTTCGTCAGTTTTGGAAATAACTCTGACAGAAAGGTTTCCATGTCGAAATATCGAGAGAATCATTATAAAATAGAATTCTTTCTTACCTTTATACTGACGTGTACAAGTCGTAATCGAGACTTAGGAACAGGAGGGTATCGTGTGTGCGCATGCGTCGACACACACAAGTGAACACTTGACAAGTAGTTTGGGTGCATGGAATGTTTGCATATTTTACTGATTCTCTACTAGCGTTATATGTACAAAGCGTAAAACGATACTTCACAATTAAGGTCTGGGTAGCTTGTAAGGATTGTATCTTATAAAATACTAGAGCTATACTCTGCTTTCAGTGATTCGGTATAATATATATTCTTGTGTTATCTCGGGGCCGCCGCCCCTCCTGCCGGGATTAGCCACAGCTAAATGGCAGCATTAACGATTAACGATTAAAGATTCTGTCGATTTGAGGTCAACGACGACGACGAAGAATTTAAGAACGGCCATTTTTAGAGTCGGCCCTTCCACTGGAAGCGTGACTAATACAATTCTTCGTGAGTATGCCATATTCGAAGGAGGTCAAACAATAAACACGGCGTGGTTTATGGAATTTCGTGTCAGCTTCGCCTCTCGTGACGTTCCATGTAAATGCTCAACACTAAGTATACCATAAACCACTCAGCCGACACGTTCATTGTTTAACTCATACATAACCCGTAGGCAATGACACGTGGTCTTAAATGGTAAAACATTACCCCCAAGCTGAATGGCTGAAATGGATCTAACCACAATTAAATTCATAGAGATATGGATTTATCAATCCAGTACTAGTACTACAGAGGGTTCAGAACGAAGTGATTGATACACGCAGTGAAGAGAAAAAGTAGTTACGTCAGGTAAACCCTCTATTTGAGGCTCGTAATGACTGACTGACTGATCGCGCAATGTTGTCCATCTGGAGTACTTTCACGTTACTACAAAATAACTGTCTTTTTATACCGAATAGAAAGCAAAATATAAATAAATTAATAAATGAATCCGTCGATAGCTACATTAATGTCTAGTAGTGGTAGTTTGCGTTTGCTAGCAATGACCATATATTTGGTTTTCTCAGTTTTAATTAAGAGCCATTTTGTTATCCCTGCACCAAGTGGAACCTCGATATAACGAAACTCGATATAACGATGTTCCCGGTATAACGATCAACATTTGACAGCCCGGCAAATGTTACAGTAAATGTATGGAGAAAAATCCCGATTTAACGATACTCGATATAACGATATTTCCGATATAACGTAAAATTTACCCCGATATAACGATAAAATAAATCATCGCGCGATGAAAAAGGAGGCTTAACACTCATTGCATAAGTAGTATTTACAATATGAGTGGCAATGTTGTATCTTATTTACAATCTCGAGCCGAAGGCGAGAGATTGTAAATAAGATACAACATTGTGACGAATATTGTTTATGATATTGTTTAATCATTGTTTGAACCAGGTAGGCGTTTCAACCAGAATTGTAGTCAATATCTGATTGAGATGAAAAGAATATAATAACTGTTCTTTTAGCATTCAATTGTCATTCCGATTGCTTGACCGCACCCTGACCGCACTGAACAATGAAAGCAGTTTCGTATTATAGCTTAGTTAAGAGTCGATTGTTTAATGAATGTTTTATTCCTTTTCATACTTCTGAATAGAGTTGATTGCTCAGTTGAGACATACAAAGAACAAATACGGCAAATATGTAATATGAATGCTTTTTCATTTAGAATACATTTACACTTTTGTTTGGTTTTCAAAGGGCGCTTTAATTGTGAATGAAATGCGAACGGAGTTTTGATTCTTTTCAATCAAACGAAGAACAGTTCTCACAGGAAGGTCATAAAGCTAAGACGGGTATTTGAGACGATGACTTGCAATTTTCGTAAACTGCCAAAAGTGCATCACAAGAGAGTCAGTTGTTGAGGGAATGTGCCCAAACTAGCACAAAGTGGAGTGTAAAGATTTTTGAAGACTGGCAGATGTCTCGTAAAAACAAGGTAGCAAGGAAAGAGTCTATTGACTTGTCCGGCTTTTGACACATAAATTCCGTATGAAGTTCTTCGACTAACATTACTTTACCATCTTCTAACTCGAGGTTCTTGAAAAGAATAATGTAGCAAGTAACGCAATATTAATTTAGCGAGAACTGTATGTGCTATGTCCTTAATTTGAAGTAATCTCGTGTCTTTCAAAGTTAACGTTTGTTATAATTTATTTGAGATTGTGAAAGTATTGCCGCACAAAGCTAGAAATACAATGATTGTATCATTAGTAAGTAAGTTAAAACTGTGAAAGTGCTAAGCTCCAATAGAGGAAGGGAGTTACATTAAAGAAACTGCGGAACAAAACATGTCTAACGAGTATTTTTCTTAAATATAATGCACTGATCGATACAGAATACGCCGGTATAGAGCTTATTAGTATTCTGTATACACCTAATTGCAGAAAGGTTGTCCACCTCGGAAAAGCACATTTACACATTTACACATTTGCACATTTACACATTTGCACTTTTACAAGCGCTGAAATACAACTATCCACCTGAAATCTTCTGTATAAGGCCGCGGCATTCTTATGGCAGTATACTTCTACTGAATCTATTGACTCTGGGTTCCACTTGCGCAAAACAAATATACACGTGATGTTGCGAATGTGCAAATGTGCAAATGTGTAAATGTGCAAATGTGTAAATGTGCTTTTCCGAGGTGGACAACCTTTCTGCAATTAGGTGTATACAGAATACTAATAAGGACTATTAGTATTCTGTATATCAGATACAAAATACTAATAAGCATTATTACTATTCTGTATCATACTTGTATGGGAGTTACAAGGTAGCCACGTGATCAGAATGCTGAGCACAGATTGGACAGCTGCCTAATGAATTATGTCCCTTGTCTGAATGTGCTCTCAAGTAAATAATCGGTTATTTTGATTAATACCATGATCGCCTCGGTTTCCTTTGTCCTTCCAGGGACATACAAACCACTAAATCTCCCTTCTCCAAATTTCCGACCGGGAAATTTAGTAAGACAATGTAGAAATCCATTAGGGAAAATTAGACAATGGAAATCTGCATTGTCTCACTAATATTCCCGGCGGGAAAATTAGAGAATGGAGACTCGAATCGTCCCCAGTGTGTCCCTCATATAACAATCACTGGGACCTTGGACAGAGTAATCTGTCCGAATTACGTTTAACCTGAAAGCTGCCTCTTCTCCAAGTTACTCAAGCGTCTAACACATGTGGGATGCTATGTCCTCGACTCTGCGCATGAGCAGCGCATATGCAAAGACCGGAATTCTTTCTTTTCTGGACTAAAGTCTTGGAACTCTTTATTTCTTGCCTTTTCCCATTGCTTACTAAACGTTAGCACACCATGAAGTGTTTTTTTTCCGTATTTTTGGGCACTTTCCCTTGATTGGTCAACTTCAGCGTCTTTTACAAAGGCATAACAATTCTCCGCCATGATTTTTTGACCAAATGACGATTAAATATTCCTAAGCTGAATAATAAAAATACTCGATCATTGTACAAATGAAACAAAGCATCACAATTTCTAAATTCTCCAGAGTGTGGAGTAATCAACGCTCTTTGAGAAAAATATTGTAGTTCAGTCGTACTGCTCTAAGTTATGCAAAGTGAACTATATTTTACTTTATTTCCTCGGTGATCATGGTATTACAAATTGATACCATGACAATTCGGGAAATTAGTGATTAAATTTCCCTCAAGCCTCGGTAGGGTTTGTAACCACAAACTCTCCCTCGGCTTGCGGGAAATTTAATCACTAATTTCCCTCTTGTCATGGTATTACTTATAATAATACTGATTGACAGGAGTGATGACGTCGAAAGCCTGATTGCTGGTTAGAGACTAGACTATTGGTAGAAAGGAAACCATAAAGTAAGTCATACACGTGTCTTTTCATAACCTTAGAAAGAATTGGGAGGATCGACATCGGACGGTAACAGTTCATGTCCGTCTTATCACCACCTTTAAAAATAGGTCCGCAATGCGTGCATGTGGCTACTATAATATGGTACAATACAATATTGTTACATGCAGTTCTTGTAAGATTTCATTTCATGGGAAGAAAAAGCTTAAAATATTATGTATAGTTTATAAAGCGAGCATGCAGGAGTGTTTGATTGGGTATAAAACCATTGCTGGGTTTATTTGTTTTCCGAATCATAAGGAAAGTTAGTAGGGCTATGGATCGGCAGACGCTGAGCCACTCTAGGTGTTGGGCTGCAATAATCACTCGACCATGGCCGCTAAACAGACACTTTAAAGTGCTCGTCTTTTCGCTGTAAAATCTCCACCGAGATCGTCAAAAAACCTGAAAAATGATTTATGAACAAACACTTGACCCAGTGCTAGAAAGCTGTGCCTGGTTAATGGTGCAAAATAGCACAAAATCATAGTAAATATAGAGTGAAAAACTTACTTCAGCCAACGCGGGAATAAATTAAAAGCACATGGAAGAAACGTAGGCATAACGTTTCAATTGATAATAAGTCGACAACAAGACGAGAGATTACGACAATTCAAAACATGTCGTCGAGCGCCAATGTTGTCGCCGATAAACTCGATAGTCACAAAAAAATTATCGCCAATAAACTCGATAATCACGAAAATACAAACTTCCATCGAAGAAACACCGAGCGGACATAGGCTTTCGGTGTCGATCGAAGAATCCCGATCACTGTGCGATTCCGAACACTATCCGAAGATTGGACTACTTACGGACGGACTTACAACTCGATGGCATAGTGGCTACATCTCCATATATGGAGCTTAGCCACAAAAATAGGTGTTACTCTTGCGCATTTCCATCGGTCAAACAACAACTCATTAACTGAAAATGAGATGTACGATGATAATATATGAAAATAAAAGATGGCGGCTGTACATTTTACCATAATCCTTTGCGAACTTAAATCAGTACAACTCACATCTACAAACAACAACTCACCAACTGAAAATGAGATGTACGATGATAATATATGAAAATAAAAGATGGCGGCTGTACATTTTACCATAATCCTTTGCGAACTTAAATCAGTACAACTCACATCTACAAACAACAACTCACCAACTGAAAAATCAGATGTACGATGATAATATATGAAAATAAAAGATGGCGGCTGTACATTTTACCATAATCCTTTGCGAACTTAAATCAGTACAACTCACATCTACAAACAACAACTCACCAACTGAAAATCAGATGGACGATGATAATGTATGTGTGCTTTACCACAGGGTACCCAATTCACGACTTCGCCTCGATCGTCACATATAAATCTGCATTTAGAAGTAATTGCACAATGTTAAATAGCGAGCCAAATGAAGTTGAATCACTTAGGCTTGAATGAATTTCGATTGAAATAAAATAATATAGTTATAGTACTTTATTGAATAATAATGTCATTTATTTCACCCCCTTTTTCAATATTTTATTATATGTATGCATGTATAGTTTATTAATTTTTAGTCCATGATGAATGTAGAGCTACTTTGTAGAAAAAGTCATCATTAAACCGTTATTATTATTATTATTATTATTATTATTATTATTATTATTATTATTATTATTATTATTAATATTATTATTAATCTTTAGAGATGTCACATACTCAACCCAAACATGGCTTCGCTCCATGCATTATTTTTTTCATGTTTAACGTCTTGAATTGATTTCTATGAAGCTAAACGTTTGTGTGAAGGAGTTTTCTTACATTATTTGTGCTTAGGATTGATTGTTTGACCAGTTTTCTTCAATGCAGAGCTGTTATCTGAACAAACCGTTCAGATATTTTGATCATAAACTGATACAAAGAAATGTATGGAGCTGAGTTTGGGTTGAGAAAGTGGCGTCACTGACACCTCTAAAGATGATAACCAAAGTCACTAAAGCAATGTAGATTAAAAGTGAATGTGAGAAACCACCCTTCACTGAAACAATCTTCAAGGGTCTTGTAATCGCTAGTTATAATCTTTTCTCAATATTGGAGAGGAAAGTACTCTATTTTTATGATAAAAATAGAGTACTTTCCTCTCCAATATTGAGAAAAGATTATAACTAGCGATTACAAGACCCTTGAAGATTGTTTCAGTGAAGGGTGGTTTCTCACATTCACTTTTAATCTACATTGCTTTAGTGACTTTGGTTATCATATACTGATCTTTGACGGTGATAATATCATCATCTTTTAAGCCACCAAATCTCTCTTTCTCAAGCTCTTCGATACTCTTTTCTAACTCCTCGTCAGTGTCCATTTCAAGACTGGAAAAGAAGCGACCCCGTATCATGTTGTACCACCTTTCTTTCTTGACGTCATAGCAGAACAACTTATGGGATGTTTCTACAACAACATCATTGCGTTGTTTAAGGTGTGGAATGATCATGTCAGCAACCAATTGAAGCGCGTGCATTCGCTGCAAGTGAACACGAGCTAATGGATAGGGATGGCAGACCTTCGGGCGTTCTACATGGATGAACATGCCACCATCGGGAAGAAAGTCGATGATTTTATCCAGGCAACCTTAAGGGTCACTTAAGTGGTGCATTGCTTCAACAATTAAGACTTTGTTAGGAACCTGAAACGAGTAGTTAACCGATGAATATTGTCAGGAGTTATTTGCAAGCAGGCAAGCAGGCAAGCAGGCAAGCAGGCAAGCAGGCAAGCAGGCAAGCAGGCAAGCAGGCAAGCAGGCAAGCAGGCAAGCAGGCAAGCAGGCAAGCAGGCAAGCAGGCAAGCAGGCAAGCAGGCAAGCAGGCAAGCAGGCAAGCAGGCAAGCAGGCAAGCAGGCAAGCAGGCAAGCAGGCAAGCAGGCAAGCAGGCAAGCAGGCAAGCAGGCAAGCAGGCAAGCAGGCAAGCAGGCAAGCAGGCAGGTTACAAACCTTTTTTTCTCCATCAAGGACTTTCTTGCTCAATTCATCGTAAAATTCGTCTGCGTTTTTTGGCTCTACAACAATTCCATCCAACTTGTAGAGGTATTCCGAGAAGCTCTCACAAGGCTCCACACACGTGATAGGGTTCTTTAAATCCACGATATTTCGTATCAAGGACGCTAGTAGGCCAGTACCAGCCCCTAAATCCAGAAGTCGATCGTCTTGTTGAAGTTGAAGTTGATCAATGATAATTTAAACAGAAGCGTCGTGAATTGGCTTATAAAAATAGTTGTATTTTGAAGCGATGTTGTTGTAATGCATGGCATTCTTTTCAGCAACGGCCTTGAAGTAGGTATCCATGTTGTTGTGTACTGTTATAAACAGTGCTATGTTATTAATCTTTAATCAACAAGACGCTCAATGAGCGTACACTCGGACATTTATGACAATGACAATTGCGTGACTAGGAAGACTATGTGTCGGTGAGGATAGATAATGATCTCCGAATCGTCCGTCTGCAGTACATACTTCGATATTCATGCATATGCATGGTCAGATGGTTCTGATAAAGATTTTCGTTTGTTGTAATGACGGCGCGTTTGTTTTTGTTATAAATGAAAGGACATCTTTCAGAGTGGGCCCACACGAATCGGTGTATGCTTTTGTATGTGAAATGAGCGTGTTTGAAGCCCGTGTTTTATCGGCCATAAAGATCCGAGTCGCAAGACGTTGTTGCGTATATGCACTCCATTATGAAACATGAAACCCAACACTATTCACTATACAACACTCTTCAGTTTAGCAGCATTAAAACAATTATATTCAAGATTGATGAGTTCGTGGACCGGCCCTTTCAAAAACACTCGAGATCTCAACTGCTTCTCTCTCTTCTCTTCTCTAGTCAGTAGTCGTGGGACGATGAGTTTTTTTAAACGATGACCCAAGAGCGAACTATTTGACCCGTTTGAGCATAGAATTACTTCATTACGTGTTCGGATATCATCGCCCCAGTTATCAAAACCCTTAAACAGACATTCCTGACCGATACGATCACATTCTTCGCATTCTTTTTTCATTCTTCGACCAAACAAAACTAAAAAAAAAAAGAAAGTCCATTTTATAACTCGGACTTCCTCCGGAAGTGTCCGAGTAATCAGTAACAATAGACCTCTTTAGCTTGTATGCAAATTGCCCATTTCAGATCATGTGAGGTAAACATTGATATTCTCTGGAGAATTAGTCCTTTCAATATAAACGAATAAATTTCAGAAATATAAAGGAACAATTCTCCAGAGAATATCAGTGTTTACATCACATGATCTGAAATGGGCAATTTGCATGACAAGCTAAAGAGGTCTATTGCCTAATAGCAAGCTTCCAGGCTATGTTGTCAGAGGTTGTCTAACTATGTTGGCAAAACGTCATGTAATTTTTACACAGGTTTATATTTAAAACGGTTTATTTTTTAGATCTAGATGGAGTTCTAGAGAGATATAGGTCCAGATAGTTGGGGTCCAGATTTTGTCTAATCCTCGCAGTTTTACATGAATGATGAATATATGCCGTAAACAAGAGAAAGATGTCACGCCGTATGACCGATGATGAATTTATTACTACTATGTAATTTGTATTATATGCATACGGCTCTCTGGAAGAGCACGAATTGTGAAGAGACACAGTATTTTTAAATAAAGATGCAAATAAATATGCAAAGCTGAATTTCGAGTTGGATTCAAACCACTCTGAGCCGAGGCCTTGGACATGAGGCCTGATTGAGGAAGAACTGAAATGAGTATGAGATTCAATGCTATTCCCGAATTTACTGATACTTTACAATAAGTCAACACGTATGCTGATCTCATAACATATTATCTTCATGTCTAATTATCGTTTTATATTAAGTACCAAAATATATGAATCACCACAATTAAATGCTCCGCGAGTGACAAATATCCTCAAACACTTTGAAACTTTGTTTGTCCTTTACCGCGTGCTTTTGTACGTGTTTCTTTTCGTCAGTTTTGGAAATAACTCTGACAGAAAGGTTTCCATGTCGAAATATCGAGAGAATCATTATAAAATAGAATTCTTTCTTACCTTTATACTGACGTGTACAAGTCGTAATCGAGACTTAGGAACAGGATGGTATTGTGTCAGGGTATTCAGGTCTAACTATGTTGGCAAAACGTCATGTAATTTTTACACAGGGTTTATATTTAAAACGGTTTATTTTTTTAGATCTAAATGGAGTTCTAGAGAGATATAGGTCCATATAGTTGGGGTCCAGATTTTTGTATATCCCTTGAATGACTGAATATATGCCGTAAACAAGAGAAAGATGTCACGCCGTATGACCGATGATGAATTTATTACTACTATGTATTTTGTCTATATATGCATACGGCTCCTCGTGGAAAGAAGAGCACGAATTGTGCGAAGAGACCACAGTATTTTTAACAAACTGCATTATCATCATCATCATCATCAATAGCATAGCTGAATTCGAGTTGAGATTCAAACCACTCTGCAGAGCCGACGGCCTTGGACCTTCCTGCTTGGAGGAAGAACTGAAATGAGTATGGACAGTATGAGATTCAATGCTATTCCGAATTTACTGATACTTTACAATTAAGTCAACTCGTATGCTGATGCTCATAACATATTATCTTCATGTATAATTATCGTTTTATATAAGTACCAAAATATATGAATCACCACAATTAATTTTCGTTCCGCGAAGTGACAAATATCCTCAAACACTTTGAAACTTGTTTGTCCTTTACCTGCGTGCTTTTGTACGTGTTTCTTTCTTTTCGGTGGGGGGGGGGTCAGTTTTGGAAAATAACTCTGACAGAAAGGTTTTCCATGTCGAAATATCGAGAGAATCATGTATAAAATAGAATTCTTTCTTACCTTTATACTGACGTGTTACAAGTCGTAATCGAGACTTAGGAACAGTCGAACATGCGTCGACACACACAAGTGAACACTTGACAAGCAGTTTGGCAATCTCGTCCCCCAGAGCCGTTATTTCTTACTGCGCATGCTCGGACCGAAAGAACTTGGCTCTGGAAAAGTCCAATGACCGGAACCCAGAATCTGGGTATTTTGTGACATGCGCATAAAAGAGAACTTACCGGAAACAATATGGCGGACTCTCTCGGAGCTGTTTGCCCTCAAGAAAATGGGTTTGGATGAAAGCTTTCATCTTTTAAAACGAAGCAATACGACGCCATGAAGAAACATTGTAACACTCAACAATGATACTTTAGTAGTTTTACCCATGGTTTATACGGCAAATCGTTAATTTATCAATGTTTGCCGCTCGTTTATGATTACAATCCTCTGACTCTCTGAAAAAAAAAAAAAGCACTGTCGTTATCGTCATGTATCGTCTCTCTGTTGAATTCCTTGATGGTGGATCAAGTAAATAAGTTAAGAGAGAAAGGATGATGAGGTAATAAATTAATACGTGAACTGGTTTGTTATCGGGGTTTTGTTATTGTAGCCAAGTGAAGTTTTAGTTATAAATTAATTTTCCATTTGAAATCGTTATGAAGCTCACATAGCTTGCTCAAGTCTAAACCGAAAGGCACTAGGTTTTTGGTGTGTCAGGATGGATTTTCCTACATATTATGTAAGCGAATCTTTGCTTTGAATATAAACCAGTTCTGTCCGGCTAGCCTTCGTCCTGTGTGGGTGTCTTTGTGTTCACTCGGCGCCGCGTTATCGCGTCGTCTTCTGAATCTCCATCGTTCCTCCGGTCATCCAAACGGACCTTGATCCCACCTGGTCACATATGAATTATCTTATTTCAATCAGTTAGTTAGAAGAAGATATCAGAGGGCATGGCAATCTGTTTGTTTTGAAGGAATATCAATTCATTTCCGGTTTCTTTCTTTGTTTTCCTAAGAACCAATCACAAAGCATGAAATTTTGGACTTTTCCAGAGCCAAGTTCTTCGTCTCGAGCATGCGCAGTAAGAAATAACGGCTCTGGGGACGAGATTGGCAGTTTGGGTGCATGGAATGTTTGCATATTTTACTGATTCTCTAATAGCGTTTTATGTACAAAAGCGTAAAACGATACTTCACAATTAAGGTCTGGGTAGCTTGTAAGGGATTGTATCTTATAAAATACTAGAGCTATACTTTGCTTTCAGTGATTCGGTATAATATATATTCTTGTGTTATCTCGGGGCCGCCGCCCTCCTGCCGGGATAGCCACAGCTAAATGCAGCAGCATTAACGATAAACGCATTAAAGATTCTGTCGATTTGAGGTAAACGACGACGACGAAGAATTTAAGAACGGCCATTTTTAGAGTCGGCCCTTCCACTGGAAGCGTGACTAATACAATTCTTCGTGAGTATGCCATATTCGAAGGAGGTCAAACAATAAACCACGGCGTGGTTTAGGAATTTCGTGTCAGCTTCGCCTCTCGTGACGTTCCATGTAAAATGCTCAACACTAAGTATACCATAAACCACTCCCGCCGACACGTTCATTGTTTAACTTCATACATAACCCGTAGGCACATGACACGTGGGTCTTAAATGGTAAAAACATTTACCCCCAAAGCTGAATGGCTGAAATGATCTAACCACAATTAAATTCATAGAGATATGGATTTATCAATCCAGTACTAGTTTACTACAGAGGGTTCAGAAACCGAAGTGATTGATACACGCAGTGAAGAAAAAGAAAAAAAGTAGTTACGTCAGGTTAACCCTCTATTTGAGGCTCGTAATGACTGACTGACTGATCGCGCAATGTTGTCCATCTGGAGTACTTTCACGTTACTACAAACAACTGTCTTTTTATACCGAATAGAAAGCAAAATATAAATTAATTAATAAATGAATCCGTCGATAGCTACATTAATGTCTAGTAGTGGTAGTTTGCGTTTTGCTAGCAATGACCATATATTTGGTTTTCTCAGTTTTGATAAGAGCCATTTTGTTATCCCTGCACCAAGTGGAACCTCGATTAAACGAAACTCGATATAACGATGTTCCCGGTATAACGATCAACATTTGACAGCCCGGCAAATGTTTACAGTAAATGTATGGAGAAAAATCCCGATTTAACGATACTCGATATAAACGATATTTCGATATAACGTAAAATTTACCCCGATATAACGATAAAATAAATCATCGCGCGATGAAAAAAGGAGGCCTTAACACTCATTGCATAAGTAGTATTTACAATATGAGTGGCAATATTGTATCTTATTTACAATCTCGAGCCGAAGGCGAGAGATGGTAAATAAGATACAACATTGTGACGAATATTGTTTATGATATAGGTAGGCGTTTCAAACCAGAATTGTAGTCCAATATCTCCTGATTGAGATGAAAAGAATATAATAACTGTTCTTTTTAGCATTCAATTGTCCATTCCGATTGCTTGACCGCACCCTGACCGCACTGAACAATGAAAGCAGTTTCGTATTATAGCTTAGTTTAAGAGTCGATTGTTGTTTAATGAATGTTTTATTCCTTTCATACTTCTGAATAGAGTTGATTGCTCAGTTGAGACATACAAAAGAACAAATACGGCAACTATGTAATATGAATGCTTTTTCATTTTAGAATACATTTACACTTTGTTTGGTTTTCAAAGGGCGCTTTTAATTGTGAATGAAATGCGAACGGAGTTTTGATTCTTTTCAATCAAACGAAGAACAGTTCTCACAGGAAGGTCATAAAAGCTAAGACGGGGGTATTTGAGACGATGACTTGCATTTTCGTAAACTGCCAAAAGTGCATCACAAGAGAGTCAGTTGTTGAGGGAATGTGCCCAAAACTAGCACAAAGTGGAGTGTAAAGATTTTTTGAAGACTGGCAGATGTCTCGTAAAAACAAGGTAGCAAGGAAAGAGTTCTATTGACTTGTCCGGCTTTTTTGACACATAAATTCCGTTATGAAGTTCTTCGACTAAACATTACTTTACCATCCTTCTAACTCGAGGTTCTTGAAAAGAATAATGTAAGCAAGTAACGCAATATTAATTTTAGCGTTTTGTTGATTTTTCGACTGATTAAGCCAGTGCGATGGGTTTTGCAAGGTATTCGGACCAGCGTTGGAGAGGGAGAGTGTGTGTGTTTTTATGGGGGGGGGGGGGGGGGGGGTGGGGGTGAAGGAGAGGATAGGGGTGATGTTGCCAGGGGGCGGGGGGGGGGGGGGGTTTGGTAGGGGAGCGACATTGGGATATGGGGACTGGGGGAGAGTTGTGGAAGAGCTGGAAAGTATGTAAATGTATGGGGTGACAAGTAGAGGAGTTACGATTTTGATTACGAACTGGTTAATCCTGAGGGATCCAAGGGGGGGGGGGGGGGGGGGGGGGGAATCCAAGGGGGGGGGGGGGGGATATCTCAAGGAAAAAAGGTGGAATGGGGATGGTGGGGGATTATGGGGGATTCAAGCTACTGTGATTGTCAGTGTAAAACTGTGAGTTTATAAAGCAAGAAGTGGGGGCAAGGGTCAAACGGAAATGCGGTACGATAGGGATCAGCAAACGTAAATGTTAAAAGCCTACATGGTGATGGAAGGACGTACCGACGACCTTAAGATAGTGACACATAATATATAGACGTATGTCGGTAGAATTATAAAAAAAGCGGAGGGAATTGTATAAGAAAAGAGGTAAAGAAACGTGTAAACTGATGGGCATATTAGGAGAAATGGATAGGGCTATTATAGGAATTGAAAATACTATAGGAGTGATCGAATGTGATAAGAAAAGGTTCGGGTCGGTAATGTACCCGTTATGCTATATACATTGTAATACCATGATCACCTCGGTTTTCATTGTTCCACGAGGGACATTTAACATCGAACATCCCTCGCGAAAGCTCTAAGTCGAGCATCGCTCATGCATAGTAATGAGGGAAATTTAGACTAAATCTCCCTCATGAATACAATCATGAGGGAAATTTAGACTAAATGTCCCTCATGAATACAATCATGAGGGAAATTTAGACTAAATGTCCCTCATGATTATATTCATGAGGGACATTTAGACTAAATATCCCTCATTACTATGCATGAGGATGCAAGTCAGTCCCTCATACAGTCGATTCAGAAAAATGTTGTCGGTGACCGTCCTCGCGACTACGCGACTAGACCGAACGGGAGTATGGGTAGAAATCACTGAATCAATAAATTATTCGTTCTGGAAATTTAATTTCTCATCATATTGCGAGTAATCGAATGAATGTATGCCTTCGTGTTTTACGAAAGGAGAATAAGAGTCGTTATGACTCATTTTCCGTCAAGGACGTGCCGTGCTTTGAGAACGTTCAGTTGTTGAAATACCATATTTTTACTGAACGCTGCCCTGAAGAACTGTCGCCAGCTACAAACAGTCACTTCCCAATGGGTTACTTTGGGGAGACGAACAAGAGGTTTTCTATCTCTACTGTGGAATCCAAACCACTCGCCAGCGTAGGTCTTCACTCATTGTTCACTGTAAGCTCGAGGCATGGCTAATCAGATATGCAGTTACCCGCTTCCCGCTTCGGTGATTTCTTATTATTACCGTAGTATTTCTACCCATACTCCCGTTCGGTCTAGTCGCGTAGTCGCGAGGCCGGTCACCGACAACGTTTTCTGAATCGACTGTATACACCAGGTGTACACACAATCATTGGGACCCAAGAGCAAACCGAATAGTACTTTAATAATCGCTCCTCTACTTATGATGACTCGAGCATTCAAGACGTGTGGGATGTGTGAAGCTCAAAATACAACATCGTTTAACGCATGCGCAATAGAAGGAAATGCACAAAAGTCGAATTCAAAGGATATTTTATTAGACCTATTTCTGTTATTTGTTCACACAATGAAATATTATATTAGTTGGCACTTTCCTCTTTTTCTGTATGTGCCTTTTAGTGTTTTGAGGAACCGTATTCTCCCTTACTTGCTCCACTTCGTCATCTCTCATAAAAGTAAACCGACCTTCCGCCATTTCTGATCTGTTTACCTTCAGGTACTCCTTACTATAACTAATTTATACTCTTTTATTGTGTAAATGAAACAAAGATGTGCAACATGAAGCATTCCCCAGAGTACAGTTTAATCAATTAAGACTCTTTCACAAAACACTATAATATATTCTCCTTTGCGCCGGTTAACTCAAGCCTGTATTTTTGTCCATTTCCTCGGTGATCATGGTATTACAAACTAATACCATGGCATCTTCGGGATATTAGTGATTAAATGTCCCTCAGCCTCGGGAAGTTTAGTAAAAGTCCCTCGCCCGGAGGCTCGGGACTTCCACTAAACTTCCCTCGGCTTCGGGGACATTTAATCACTAATATCCCTCAGTGCCATGGTATTACTTATAATAACAGTGTACTAGAAGTGAATAAAATTGATATGAATTTAACAAGGAGGGATAAAACTGACATAAATGCTGTGAGCGCGTTTGTAAACTAAGGTATTCAGATACATGGATTGGAATGTGTATAGTGATAATAGCGCATGGTATGTGAAGAGATAAGGCGTTAGACGCGCTAAAAATAGCGTGCGAAGTAAAATATAGTCAAAAAATGTGTTGGTGAATAATGGAGAAGCCAAGCTAGAAATGGGGTAAAATATGAAATAAGTGATGCTTGAAAGGCAGCGTGGGGGGTGGAAGGGAAGCTGCAGGGTTTACAAAAGTGGTATATATAAATGAGGAAGATGTGAGCTCACAATCCAAGGAGAGTTAGAGAGTGGGAGCCTCTGTGGGCACTGGGACTCTAATCTTCAGGGGTTTAGAAGTCCCAGCGTGATTCAAAGATCAAGACGTTTCATACTTGACAGGCCTGCAAGCTATACCCTACGCCATGGCAAAGGACAGAGGGGGAGGGGAATTTGACTAGTAAGGGCGCTGATGTGCTTAGCGTGGCGTGCGGGAAAGCAGGCGAGACCATGGACCCCGGGGAGGAAATGTGAAGGCTGCGCAGAGCGCGGTGGTGATGATGTTGTGGATATGAATATGGTACCTTTAGAGCGGGAATTTTTGGAGTACATCGGACTTAACGTTTGTTATAATTTATTTGAGATTGTGAAAGTATTGCCGCACAAAGCTAGAAATACAATGATTGTATCATTAGTAAGTAAGTTAAAACTGTGAAAGTGCTAAGCTCCAATAGAGGAAGGGAGTTACATTAAAGAAACTGCGGAACAAAATCTAACGAGTATTTTTCTTAAATATAATGCACTGATCGATACAGAATACGCCGGTATAGAGCTTATTAGTATTCTGTATACACCTAATTGCAGAAAGGTTGTCCACCTCGGAAAAGCACATTTACACATTTGCACATTTACACATTTGCACATTTACACATTTGCACATTCGCAACAACACGTGTATATTTGTTTTGCGCAAGTGGAGCCCAGAGTCAATAGATTCAGTAGAAGTATACTGCCATTTACTGCCATAAGAATGCCGCGGCCTTATACAGAAGATTTCAGGTGGATAGTTGTATTTCAGCGCTTGTAAAAGTGCAAATGTGTAAATGTGTAAATGTGCTTTTTCGAGGTGGACAACCTTTCTGCAATTAGGTGTATACAGAATACTAATAAGGACTATTAGTATTCTGTATATCAGATACAAAATACTAATAAGCATTATTACTATTCTGTATCATACTTGTATGGGAGTTACAAGGTAGCCACGTGATCAGAATGCTGAGCACAGATTGGACAGCTGCCTAATGAATTATGTCCCTTGTCTGAATGTGCTCTCAAGTAAATAATCGGTTATTTTGATTAATACTGATTGACAGGAGTGATGACGTCGAAAGCCTGATTGCTGGTTAGAGACTAGACTATTGGTAGAAAGGAAACCATAAAGTAAGTCATACACGTGTCTTTTCATAACCTTAGAAAGAATTGGGAGGATCGACATCGGACGGTAACAGTTCATGTCCGTCTTATCACCACCTTTAAAAATAGGTCCGCAATGCGTGCATGTGGCTACTATAATATGGTACAATACAATATTGTTCAGTACATGCAGTTCTTGTAAGATTTCATTGCATGGGAAGAAAAAGCTTAAAATATTATGTATAGTTTATAAAGCGAGCAGAGTGTTTGATTGGGTATAAAACCATTGCTGGGTTTATTTGTTTTCCGAATCATAAGGAAAGTTATAGTAGGGCTATGGATCGGCAGACGCTGAGCCACTCTAGGTGTTGGGCTGCAATGATCACTCGACCATGGCCGCTAAACAGACACTTTAAAGTGCTCGTCTTTTCGCTATAAAATCTCCACCGAGATCGTCAAAAAACCTGAAAAATGATTTATGAACAAACACTTGACCCAGTGCTAGAAAGCTGTGCCTGGTTAATGGTGCAAAATAGCACAAAATCATAGTAAATATAGAGTGAAAACTTACTTCAGCCAACGCGGGAATAAATTAAAAGCACATGGAAGAAACGTAGGCATCACGTTTCAATTGATAATAAGTCGACAACAAGACGAGAGATTACGACAATTCAAAACATGTCGTCGAGCGCCAATGTTGTCGCCGATAAACTCGATAGTCACAAAAATTATCGCCACTAAACTCGATAATCACGAAAATACAAACGTCCATCGAAGAAACACCGAGCGGACATAGGCTTTCGGTGTCGATCGAAGAATCCCGATCACTGTGCAATTCCGAACACTATCCGAAGATTGGACTACTTACGGACGGACTTACAACTCGATGGCATAGTGGCTACATCTCCATATATGGAGCTTAGCCACAAAAATAGGTGTTACTCTTGCGCATTTCCATCGGTCAAACAACAACTCATTAACTGAAAATTAAATGAGATGTACGATGATAAATATATGAAAATAAAAGATGGCGGCTGTACATTTTACCATAATCCGGCTTTGCGAACTTAAATCAGTACAACTCACAACTACAAACAACAACTCACCAACTGAAAATCAGATGTACGATGATAATATATGAAGTTAAAAGATGGTGGCTGTACATTTTACCATAATCCTTTGCGAACTTAAATCAGTACAACTCACATCTACAAACAACAACTCACCAACTGAAAATCAGATGTATGATGATAATATATGAAGATAAAAGATGGCGGCTGTACATTTTACCATAATCCTTTGCGAACTTAAATCAGTACAACTCACATCTACAAACAACAACTCACCAACTGAAAATGAGATGTACGATGATAATATATGAAAATAAAAGATGGCGGCTGTACATTTTACCATAATCCTTTGCGAACTTAAATCAGTACAACTCACATCTACAAACAACAACTCACCAACTGAAAATGAGATGTACGATGATAAATATATGAAGATAAAAGATGGCGGCTGTACATTTTACCATAATCCTTTGCGAACTTAAATCAGTACAACTCACATCTACAAACAACAACTCACCAACTGAAAATCAGATGTACGATGATAATATATGAAAATAAAAGATGGCGGCTGTACATTTTACCATAATCCTTTGCGAACTTAAATCAGTACAACTCACATCTACAAACAACAACTCACCAACTGAAAATGAGATGTACGATGATAAATATATGAAAATAAAAGATGGCGGCTGTACATTTTACCATAATCCTTTGCGAACTTAAATCAGTACAACTCACATCTACAAACAACAACTCACCAACTGAAAATCAGATGTACGATGATAATATATGAAGATAAAAGATGGCGGCTGTACATTTTACCATAATCCTTTGCGAACTTAAATCAGTACAACTCACATCTACAAACAACAACTCACCAACTGAAAATGAGATGTACGATGATAATAAATGAAAATAAAAGATGGCGGCTGTACATTTTACCATAATCCTTTGCGAACTTAAAACAGTACAACTCACACTCTACAAACAACAACTCCCCAACTGAAAATCAGATGTACGATGATAATAAATGAAAATAAAAGATGGCGGCTGTACATTTTACCATAATCCTTTGCGAACTTAAATCAGTACAACTCACACTCTACAAACAACAACTCACCAACTGAAAATCAGATGTACGATGATAATGTATGTGTGCTTTACCACAGGGTACCCAATTCACGACTTCGCCTCGATCGTCACATATAAATCATTTAGATGTAATTGCACAATGTTAAATAGCGAGCCAAATGAAGTTGAATCACTTAGGCTTGAATGAATTTCGATTGAAATAAAATAATATAGTTATAGTACTTTATTGAATAATAATGTCATTTATTTCACCCCCTTTTTCAATATTTTATTATATGTATGCATGTATAGTTTATTATATGTATGCATGTATAGTTTATTATATGTATGCATGTATAGTTTATTATATGTATGCATGTATAGTTTATTATATGTATGCATGTATAGTTTATTATATGTATGCATGTATAGTTTATTATATGTATGCATGTATAGTTTATTATATGTATGCATGTATAGTTTATTATATGTATGCATGTATAGTTTATTATATGTATGCATGTATAGTTTATTATATGTATGCATGTATAGTTTATTATATGTATGCATGTATAGTTTATTATATGTATGCATGTATAGTTTATTATATGTATGCAGTATAGTTTTATTATATGTATGCATGTATAGTTTATTTTATGTATGCATGTATAGTTTATTATATGTATGCATGTATAGTTTATTATATGTATGCATGTATAGTTTATTATATGTATGCATGTATAGTTTATTATATGTATGCATGTATAGTTTATTATATGTATGCATGTATAGTTTATTATATGTATGCATGTATAGTTTATTATATGTATGCATGTATAGTTTATTAATTTTTAGTCCATGATGAATGTAGAGCTACTTTGTAGAAAAAGTCATCATTAAACCGTTATTATTATTATTATTATTATTATTATTATTATTATTATTATTATTATTATTATTATTATTATTATTATTATTATTATTATTATTATTATATTATTATTATTATCCATAGACAGGCAAAAACATATGACAAAATGTATATAGACCGACGTTTCGGAGTCATCATGACGCCATTATCAAGGTGAAGTGACGAGAAATTATGTGGCTGAATGTAATTTAGGCTAAGTTAAAAACCGAGTCAAGCTGGTCCAGCGGTATCTCCAAGTAATGCTGATTCCGATCCTCGGGGGACCCCTCATGGGCTTAGGGCCTACTGGCAGAGTTTGCAGTTCGGGCTTTTAGCGTGGTGCTAGCTTTGGCTTCGTTGCTATCGTTCTTTTTGCTTTGCTGTGGTTTTCTTGTCTTCGTGATGAGTGAAGTCCCTGTTACTTCGGCAGCAGGAAGCCTGTCGACCGACTCTCCAACGTCTGGAACACAACTCTCGGGAGAAATCGTGGCAGCGATTCAACAGGCAGTTGACAATGCTTTCGCTGCTAGTGCTAAAGTTCAAATGCCGCCTCCTTCATGGCCTACGAGTACATCTATTGTGTCTCAAGCCAACTCGTTGCTGTCTGCGGGGACTTCCACAGTTCCAAGTCAGTTAGGTGCTGTCGGAGGTAAGTCTCCAGTGGTCGTGCCATCGTTCATGAACACGTTTTCCGCGTCGGCTAATGTTTTGCCAGCTTTGCCAGCCATGTGGAATGCGAGCCCAAATGTCACGGGTTCGTTGTCAACTTCCAATATTTCAGCGATGCCTAGTATGTCCTCCATCATGCCCACACTGTACCAACCATTTGTGGTGGGCCCGGGCTACTCGCCTATTCCTGCGAAGCTTGTTGGCCAAATCGTGACGGGGAAATTCATCGATCTGAGTGATTTGTTGCCCTCGAATCTAACGCCAGTCAGCGATTCTGAGCCTCAACTAATGCTGGATGGGCGGTTGGTATTGACAAGTGCTCCGAAGAAGCCCAAGCGTCGTTTGGAGGATATTGTAAGCTGGACCGAGGCGTTTTCCGTGTTCTCTTTGGTGATGACCACCTATTTCCCTCAGCGTTGGAGGGATATACTGCTGTACAAGCTGCTAATCATACGCACGTACCGGTTGTTTAGTGGACGGGCCTGGTTAGCCTACGATCAGGCTTTCCGTGAACATGCTGCGGCCGCACAAGTTGTCGATTGGTCCCAGATCAACGTCCAATTATACAATTTCCATACTGCCGGCTCCTCCCCTAGATCATCTTCATCGTCAACCGTGTGCATCTCGTGGAACCGGGGCCATTGTTCGTCGCCGTATTCTCCATGTCGGTTCGTTCATCGGTGCTTGAAGTGCTCTGGCTCGCACAAGGAGCTGGATTGTTCTGAAAGGCAGTCATCAGCGAAGCAAAGAGGTCGTTCAGCATCGCCTGGGGTGTCCCGTGGTAAATACCGCAAGCATTGATATCGTGCTTCATTGACTGACACTCGTTGCGTGTCTGTTTATTCTTGTCATGCATCACATAGATAGATGTATTATTTTAACGCTGATTGATTGTGTTTCTTACCAGTGTTTTGTTAATTCTGTGCGCATTGCCTGGTGGTTTTATGATATAGTATTAAACCGTGATTCAGTTATTGTGGTTGTAGCGTAGCCTGTGCATAAATTCAGGTGGGTTATCGTCGGTTGGGGATCGCTCAGACTCGTTTGCTACGACACGCGTTGCCTATCGTACTCGCTAAGCGTTGGCTTCGGTGCTCGCCGCCCTTCGTAATCGCTGCTATGACAACGGTGGCTGTCGTACTCGTCTGCTACGACACTCGTGGCGTGTCATACTCGTTGCTACGACACGCGTTGCCTGTCGTACTCGTTAAGCGTTGGCTTCGGTGCTCGCTGCCCTCGTAATCGCTGCTATGACAACGGTGGCTGTCGTACTCGTCTGCTACGACACTCGTGGCGTGTCATACTCGTTTGCTACGACACGCGTTGCCTGTCGTACTCGTTAAGCGTTGGCTTCGGTGCTCGCTGCCCTCGTAATCGCTGCTATGACAACGGTGGCTGTCGTACTCGTCTGCTACGACACTCGTTGCGTGTCATACTCGGTTGCTATGACATGCGTTGCCTGTCGTACTTGTTCGCTTCAGTGCTCGCTGCCCGTCGTAATCGCTGCTACGACAATCGTGGTCTGTCGTACTCGTCTTCGATACTCGTTGAGTGTCGTACTCGGTTGCTATGACATGCGTTGCCTGTCGTACTCGTTCGCTTCAGTGCTCGCTGCCTGTCGTAATCGCTGCTACGACAATCGTGGTCTGTCGTACTCGTCTTCGATACTCGTTGAGTGTCGTACTCGGTTGCTATGACACTCGTTGCGTGTCGTACTCGTTCGCTTCAGTGCTCGCTGCCCGTCGTAATCGCTGCTACGACAATCGTGGTCTGTCGTACTCGTATGCGATGACACTCGTTGCGTGTCGTACTCGGTTGCTATGACACTCGTTACGTGTCGTACTCGTTCGTGTCGGTGCTCGCGCTGCCCATCGTAATCGCTGCTACGACAATCGTGTTTTGTCGTACTCGGTTGCTATGTCGCTCGTTGCGTGCCGTACTCGGTTGCTATGACACTCGTTGCGTGCCGTACTCGGTTGCTATGACACTCGTTGCGTGTTGTACTCGTTCGCTTCAGTGCTCGCTGCCCATCGTAATCGCTGCTACGACAATCGTGGTCTGTCGTACTCGTCTGCGATGACACGTTGCGTGTCGTACACGGTTGCTATGACACTCGTTGCATGTCATAATCGGTTGCTATGACACGCGTTGCCTGTCGTACTCGTTCGCTTCGGTGCTCGCTGCCTGTCGTAATCGCTGCTACGACGATCGTGGTTTGCGTACTCGTCTGCTTCGATACTCGTTGCGTGTCATACTCGTTGTTATGACACTCGGTGCCTGTCGTACTCGGTGCAACAGCTGATGGCGGCAGCTCAGTATACTAGCGTAGCGCTCGGTGATAGACAACAATGGTTGTTGCGACGGTGACGCTGAAATAGTAAGAGTAGGCGTCGCTCATAGCCGTACTGTTATATGAGTATGTTGTTGTCGCGCAGTGCTTCCGCACGGGGGAAGCCTCCTTCGCCAGGGAGATATCTCCTCTCAATCAAGTGGCACACCTCATTCATGCTGTTCTCGTTTTCAGCCGTACCTGCTCTTCCCCCGGTGTCTAGTGTTACGCCGCTCAAGCACGATCGCTTTGCTTTGGAATTGCAAGGTCATCCGGATCAAGAGCGAGTGTCCTACGTTCTAAATGGTATTCGCCTGGGTTTTAAGCTTGGCTTCGATCATGCGCCCGACCTTCGGTCAGCGAAACGAAATAAGAAGTCTGCAGATGATCATCCCACAGTCATTGATGAGTATTTAGCAAATGAGGTGGCCTTGGGCAGGGTGGCTGGCCCCTTCGCGCACCCTCCGATACCTCAGCTGCATATTAGCAGCTTTGGGGTAATACCTAAGAATGGCCAACCGGGGAAGTGGCGCTTGATTGTGGATTTGTCGTCGCCCGCGGGTTCCAGCGTAAACGACGGCATTGACGTCGATAGCTTTTCGCTTCAATACATCAGGGTCGATGACATTGTGAAAATGGTCAGCAAGTGTGGCTTTGGTGCTCTCATCGCGAAATTCGATGTTCTCGCGGCGTATCGGAACGTGGCGATTCATCCGTCTGACCGCGCGCTCCTCGGGATGAGATGGCGTGGTAAGTTTTACGTGGATTTAGCCCTGCCATTTGGCCTTCGGTCGGCACCATTTATTTTTGACTCTATTGCTGCAATGGTGGAGTGGATTTTGATTAACAAGTATCAGGTCGCTGAGTTGGTCCACTACCTAGATGATTTTATTACTGCGGGTCCCCAGAATTCGAACGTGTGCGCGCGTAATCTGAGCATCGCGCTTCAAGTTTGTTCTGAGCTGGGTATCCCTCTCCACCCCGACAAATGTGAGGGTCCTTCCACGGTCTTGGTTGTTTTTGGTATCGAGCTGGACTCGATTAATCAAATAGCTCGTCTCCCTAGTGACAAACTGTCCAAGTTGCGTATACTCCTCGATTCCTGGGCGTCACGTCAGTGGTGCCGTAGAAAGGAACTGCAATCTCTTATTGGTCACCTGCATCATGCAGCCAAAGTCGTTTTTGGCCAGGTCGAACATTTCTCCGCCGCATGATAAATTTGTTGTGCTGCTTCAGAAACGACGGTCATCCCATTCGCCTCAACGCAGAATTCCACTTGGACCTGAATTGGTGGCTCCAGTTTCTAGAGACGTGGAACGGAGTTAGTTTTTGGCTTTATCCTGGTATGTCGGCAGTACCTACCATGGAAGTCACCTCGGACGCGGCTGGTGCTTTGGGCTATGGTGCTTACTTCAACCATGAGTGGTTTAATGGTCTCTGGTTTGCTTGTCAAGAGCCTTTCTCGATTGCCTACAAAGAGCTTTTTCCCATTGTTATCGCGGCACACGTGTGGGGCCATCATTGGTTTAGGCAGCATATCCTGTTCAGGTCGGACAACGAAGCGGTGGTCGCGATCCTCAACTCTAGAACCTCCAAGGTCCCATGCATCATGCGTCTCGTGCGTAGTCCTTCTTTTGGCAGCCGCGAGATTCAATTTCTCCTTTGCTTCAGTACATGTCCCTGGGGTCGAGAACCCTATAGCTGACGCACTTTCTCGCTTTCGTTGGCAGGTCTTCCGACAGCTGGCTCCGTGGGCCCAACCGTCACCGACCCTAATACCAAGTCGTCTGTTGGAGGATCTCACTTCGCCTCGCTAGAGTTGCGCTGTCGAGAGTTGCTTCTGCAAGGTCTAGCTCCGTCAACTCGTCGTTCCTATGCCACTGGCCAGAAGAGATTTATAAACTTCTGTACTCAGCTGGGTAAGGTTGGTGCAGATGGATCGGTTTGTCCAGCTGATAAGTGGACATTGTGCTTGTTTGCGACGTTTTTTGTCAAACTTCATTCAGTCTTCGTCAATTAAAGTGTACCTCTCAGCAGTGCGCGCACTTCACATCGAACAGGGTTTTTCCGATCCATTACTCAACTGCCTGAGACTAGAGAGAGTGGTAAAAGGGATCAAACGCGTACAGGGCGCGTGAAGACGATTGACCGCTTGCCAATTACGGATGTCATTATGTTTAACGATTCACAGCCATCTTAATATGGCGTTGGCGGACCACTCCATGTTTTGGGCGGCCTGTTGTTTAGCGTACTTTGGCTTTTTGCGGTCGGCGGAATTTACAATTCCCAGCTTGAATAGCTATTCGGCGGCCATTCACCTAAATGTGCAGGACTTAGCAATCGACTCCTCTGCCTCGCCATCGTGTATCCGTGTCAACATCAAGGCCTCCAAAACTGATCCCTTTCGTAAGGGTTGTTGTGTATTAACGTTGGTAAAGCCAAACCCCCCTTATGTGCCGTGGAAGCCATTCTAGTCTACTTGAACATCAGAGGCGACGCTCCTGGCCCACTTTTCTTGTTGCAGTCGGGTGAACCGCTAACCCCGCGTGTTACTTACGAAATGGCTACGAGACATTATGACCGCTGCGAAGATCCCGGGCAATTACTCGAGTCATAGCTTCCGCATCGGGGCGGCTACGGTCGCAGCTCGTAATGGCGTTCCTGATCACTGGATCCAAACTCTGGGCCGGTGGTCCAGCAATGCGTACAAAGGCTACATTAGGACACCAGTGGAAGCTCTGGCTTCAACGTCTGTGCAGCTAACTTAATTAAAAACCATTAGAAAGGTCATGGTTCGCCAGTTATTTTAGTGGGGTTGGTGCTTGGTATGTTTGGAGTCGGAGGTTCCATGGTAACCTAACCACAGAGTCCTCTTCCAAGCACCTTGGTAGATCTTTGGTGGTCAGCTGTGGCCCGGTTGCCATGGTTTACCTCCTTTGGAAGGGCGTGGTCAGGCGTGACCAGCTACTGCCCCGGTATCCAACCCCAAACTTATCATTGACGATGAGTTTTAAATGTGGCTGAATGTAATTTAGGCTAAGTTAAAACCGAGTCAAGCTGGTCCAGCGGTATCTCCAAGTAATGCTGATTCCGATCCTCGGGGGACCCACTCATGGGCTTAGGGCCTACTGGCAGAGTTTGCAGTTCGGACTTTTAGCGTGGTGCTAGCTTTGGCTTCGTTGCTATCGTTCTTTTTGCTCCCACCCACCCGCGCCTCGGGATTGGGTAGGAATGCCGCCAGATGAGCAATAGGTGAGTATATATTCCACTGAGTGGATCAGTGTGACGGGTACCGGACGCAGTGGTGAGCTGTGGCCCGGTTGCCATGGTTACCTCCTTTGGAAGGGCGTGGTCAGGCGTGACCAGCTACTGCCCCGGTATCCAACCCCAAACTTATCATTGACGATGAGTTTTAACAATGAATAAAGGCCTTGTTACACGGTGTTGAAAACTTTTTTCTCGAAACTGTTTTCGTGAAACGGCGCGAGACAGGTTTCACAAAGAGTTTCACCGTGTAACATGGTCGTGTTCAGGAAACTTTTTCGAATTTGCGTTGCGAGACAGTTTCATGAAAAGTAGAACTTCTTTTTACTTTTTGCGTGAAACTCGAAGCAAAAACGTTCCATAAAACCAGCCATTGCACCGTGTAACACACATCGTGAAACTTCTTTCAGCAAACATGGTATACGATGAAACTGTCTCGCACTGTTTCACGAAAAAGTTTCACGAAAAAACGTTTCACCGTGTAACAAGGCCTTAATAGTCTTAAAACGTTAGCAAAATTAGCTTATAATATTCATTAATAATTCATTAGGCAGGCTGTCCAATCTGTGCTCAGCATTCTGGTCACGTGGATACCTTGTAACTCCCATACAAGTATGATACAGAATAGTAATAAAGCTTATTAGTATTCTGTATCTGATACAGAATACTAATAGACCTTAGTAGTATTCTGTATCAGATACAGAATACTAATAAGCTCGATCTATAAGTATTCTGTATCGATCAATGCATTATATGAGAGGAATAATACATTATCCTAAAAGCTAATTAAGAAAAAATACTCGTTAGATTTTGTCCGCAGTTTCTTTCTTTATGTAACTCTTCCTCTATTGGAGCTTAGCACCTTCACAGTTTTTACTTACTTACTAATGGATACAATCATTGGGTTTCTAGCTTTGTGCGGCAATTCTTTCACAATCTCAAATAAATTATAACAACTTTGAAAAGAAATGAGGATCATCGTTCAAATTAAGGACTTCGCACAGTTCTCGCTAAATACCTGCGTACTTGCTACACTATTATTTTCAAGAACCTCGAA
>JAUJYZ010000323.1:0-130863 GCA_033675265.1 Actinostola sp. cb2023 | reverse complement strand
ATTATCATTTGCACTAATATGTCTTTTTGTAGGAATACATCACGTGGTTGTACTGATGGCAAAACCGATTTATTTTACTTGAAGACCGTTACACGGTATCAGGAATGTCGTGAAAGAAATCTGTTGAAAGTGTCTCTTTTCCCAGAATCTAGTTGACCGTGGATATTTTTAAACTTGATTAAAGCACTTCAAAATGTATTGCCATCTAGTGGAGCCGTACCCATGGATCGTTGGCTGAGTTCACGCGCCATTCAAGCATTGCATTAACATGTGACGTGTGACGGTAAACTACCTAATGCCTTTTTGTTGTCAAGTTATGCATGGATCAATTCCAGCTGTTATCATCCCCCCCCCCCCCCCCTCGGGCATACCCCGGGGATTTGTAAGGACCTGTGTCCCAGGGGCGGGGATTTTGTACAACAACATGTTGTCCCGGGGGTGGGGGGCGGGGATAACTTGACCGAGCATATAATCAATGGTGGAATTCATAATAATGGAATTCGCCGGTAAAGATACTACTTTTGTCGCCGATTGGCTTGAAAAACGAGGTCTTGCAAAGTTAAAGGCTTTGTTTGAAGGTATAAAGAAACACTTCGTGATTTTATAAGTACAGATGACTTCTTATCTCTACTGTTAGGGGTCCATAACTCTTTCCAAAATGCGTCTAGCTTTATTATTAAACATGCCTTTAATATATTAAATTGTTGATTGCTTTTCCGTTGCCCGGGGACGGGGAATTTGTTATTTCTGGCGGCCCAGGGGCAAGGAATTTGTAGTCCCACAGAAAAAAAAAATACAAATCCCCGAGGGTCAGCCCGGGGGGGGGGGGGGGGGGGGGATGGTAACAGCTGGAAACAGCCTGGAATGATCCATGCATTATATCATTTAGAGTTGGACCGACACTGACAATGCATGCAAATAAACCAGTTCAGTTGGGTTTTCTTTTCTGATCTGTATAAACACGAGTTTGAGATATTAGTGCGAACCGCGGAAGAATTAGTCACAGAAAAAACATGCGCTTTGATTTTGCTTTCATCGGGGAAGGAGGTCCGTGATTATAATAAAATAAGAAGGTCAGTTATTAGTTTCATTTCCCCAAAAAGGTGTAAGGAACCAAAGGCGAGTCTCTGTACTAGGAGCGCGGTCATTATATCCGTGAAACAAAAATAAAACAATTAGAACTTAATACCGCCAAACTATCAACTATAAATAGTAAGACAAAGGGTACTAATTATCTATCAAAGGAAGATGAGCAAAGCATTCTGGTAGTTATGACGTCATAAGACGTTTATGACGACGTCATTATGCATAATAACTATTTTCTTGGCGCGGCGGTCGCGGCCGATCGGATTCATTTTCCACGTTACGTTAGCATGGATCGCGAACTGTCTGACGGAGTCTCATCATTTCACTTGGACTTTCTGAAAAACATTTCCTGCCCCAAGCTTTCCTGTCAAGAATCTTACTATTCAAGTAAATTGACTACGTATGCGTTTGGAATTCACAGTGGAGAATCTGGGAAGGGAACAGTTTATGTTTGGCCGGAGACCGTAGCACCGAAGCATCCCGACACCTTGTTATCTTGTCTTAACCGCCATCTACAAGAAACCGAAGAAGCAAACAGAAAATGGAACATTTTCTGGGCTGATAACGCTCGATCTCAAAACAAAAACTACACTGTCGTTACTTTACTTTGAAAACCTCGTGTCTTCCGGCGAGAGGCAAAGAATTGACTACAAGTTTTTGATAGCAGGACACTATTACGGGCCGGTGGATAGGAATGCAGGACTTTTGTGAAAGCGTTCTGAAGAGAGAAGGAACCATCGAAACACCGACTGACTATGTCGAACTGGTGAACAAAAAATTTATGTCCCAATATTACTTGGGTAGAAATGGAACAAGAGAGATTCAAATGCTATTCAAAGTGGCAGAGGAACAAATACGCAGACCAACGAAAAGACATATATGGACAACCTTTTCGCTTCAGTGATATGTCGCATTTCAATTTTGGTATAGGAGAGCGTGTCGACTCAAATGATGGTACAGTGAAAACCTTCCGTCATCCCGGAGTTGTTTGGATGAGGAAAACCCTGGATCCCCTAGAGGAACCTGTTGAAGTGGATTTTAGACAGAACCAACACACTGACTTGAGTACCAGAACTTTGAAATCTCTACACAGCAAACCCATTAAAACTATCTGATAACAAGTGTAAAGCTCTCCTAAGTCTAACCAAATATCTTAGTCCTCATGCAAAAACATATTATCAAAGGGCCGTCGGGCATCAGCAAGCTTAGTTTGTAAAGAGTCGGTGTTGTTTGCTTGTTTATTTAGGTTTAGGAATAAACTCTATAACTGTAATAAGTTCGTCATTAGTTTAATTCCATTTCTATAACTGTAATAAAGGTCTGATATCTCACAACAAAGAGTTGTATTTAACAAATCGCAAGCGGTTTTCCATTGTCTGTACTCTTATTGACAATGGATTTGACGTCACAAAATGTTCAAAACTCAAGTGGAAGTGCATGGTTTCACTGCAAAGTTTTGAACATTTTGTGACGTCAAATCCATTGTCAATAAGAGTACAGACAATGGAAAACCGCTTGCGATTTCTTTTTTTACAATAACAAAGTCAAAAAACATCCAAAAGCAAGGACAAAGTTTGAAAGAAAAAACCGTTTCAAGCGCGCGCTGGATCCGTGCGGAAGCGATATTCGTTAGTTCTATTGACAATGGCTGAGAGCCAATCAGATTGCAAGATTTCGCTCTGTTATTGTAAAATGTGTTTTGCAGAATAAAGATCTGACCAAACGGTTGATTGTTTCAACTATCATGTACTGGGCTGAAATGACTCTGGAAACATCGTGTTAAAAGTGTGTGTTCTGATTTTACTGTCATTTCAGACGATAGTCATTCGCCGAAACTTTTGAAACGTAAGTCATAAAATCAGAACACTTTTTTTCAAGATGTCCAAGTAACAGTTCACACACCCTAGCTCGTTTGGTCGTTCAACACCTCAGTTTCACTGGCTTACCGCCATTTACATGTTCCGCGGCAAAATCATTAGTTCGCGTCTATACAATACAATACACTAATTTATTTATACCTCAATCTAATCGTAGTAGACTATGATACTTGCCCTATTTCTAATGCCGTATTTACACTTGAGCGCTCTACCAAGGTACAAATCAGAAAACTATTGTTTGTTGAGCGGTCACCACGCAACAAACAATAGTTTTCTGATTTGTACCTTGGTAGAGCGCTCAAGTGTAAACACGGCAAGTCGACTCAAAGAGGCACACAAAGGTTTTTGCACCTTCAAGATATACGGCAAATACGGTGATGGCCGCTCTTAGTATAGAGTGATTCCAATAAACCTGGGCACTACTAATTAGCTGTCAGTGTTTATTAGATGCAAATGAACAAAAGAAAACAAAAGAATGAGTGTCTAATAGTGTGTATTGGTGTAATTAGTAATGCCCAGGTTTATTGGAATCACTCTAAGATCAATTACAAACCGCGCCTTAATTACAATAATAATATCTTATTATTCCTATTGTCCTGTCTATATTCAGCGCCAAATCAAGCGTATATCACGGTCGAAGCTACTCCTGTTAGTTATCCAAATACGTCATAGGCTCATGGCTCCCTGATGGACGTAACGAAATATTTCGGGTATAATTTCGACCCCCGGCAAAATGTCAGATGCCGTTCGAAAACAAGGCTCCCAGGAAGAAATGAGGACGTTTTTTTTACCAAGAACGAAAAGACGAAAGATAGCGAGTAGAAAGAAAGTCACTGCTACGCCAAGAAAGAACAGGCCTTATTCAAGTATCGAGAACATGAACATGGATTGCTGCATGGAGAAAACATGTCTTCTAAATCACGGACGCCGAGTTATTGCGTATGACTTTGATAGTAAACTTTACGAACAGCAAAACACTTCTTTGAGTTCTCTGATTGACGTCAACCCAAATGCCAAAAGAAACCGTATAACGTATAGTATACGAGATACGTCAGGGCTTAGAAAGGTTCAAGTATGCATGACGGCATTTTTAAAGATACTTGGAATTGGAAAAAAACGAATAGCAGTTCTATTAAAGAAGATCCGATCCTATTCTGGTGATGTCGAGGTGGACCAGAGACGAACGAACAGAAATGCAAAAAGAATCCCGTTGGGTTTAAAAGCCGAGGTAACGCATAGGAGAGAAAAAGTAATAATTCTATCAATCAAAATCTTTTGTCGTAATTTTGGCTCAATTGAAATTACTGATACTGCCATAACACTTCATCTTGTAGTTGAAACAAGGGCATGAATAGATTCTTCAGTATTTGATTGCTTCACTAGCTTAATATTGGTTCTTATTATTTCATCTTAATTGAAGTTGTAAGAACCAGCTAATAGTGTCATACCAGGAGAGAATATTAAACCGGAATCTCTTTTTTTTCTTTTTTGTTCCAGGTGGTCGAACATATCCGTAGCTATGATCGGGAAGCGTCGCATTACGCAAGGGAAAATAACCCGCAAGGAAGACAGTTCCTTGCTCCGAATCTGAGCATCAAAGAAATATGGCGTCAGTTTCTAACCAAAAAGGGATTAGGAGATGAGGATGCACCGTTATCTTACAATTCATTCAGGAAGATCTTTCGTACTTTCAACCTATCTTTTCGAAAACCTTACGTCGATACGTGCGGATATTGTGATAGTTTATCCGTTATAATTAAATATACCAAGGACGAGGAAGAGAAAGAAACCACAGAAAGGCTAAAAGCTGAGCATGTCAGGAAAGCCGATCAGCACTACGACTGCATTAACTTTGATCTGACTATTCTTCCAAAGTCAAAACTGAATAGCCAAAATGAATTTGCTTGTACATTCCCTCCTTTATGGAATTCAGAAAACAGCAGTAATTCAGTCACTAGCTAGTTATACAATCACTACACGTAGCTGCCTTCAAAAGAATGCATGCAGATCAGTTATAAACTGAAGGCTGCATCAAACAGTATTAAATTAAAAATCAAGTTTGAAATACTGAAAAATCTTACTATATTCGTAACTTGATCACATGAGCAGTTACTGTAATCATTGTTATTTATGTCTTTCTGTGCTCAATTGCCTATTAAAGATAGAGGGCTAGTCAACAATAATCTACGTTAGAATTGATGCGTGGATGAAAGATAGTTTATGTGTCTAGGCCGGTAGGCGGTGGTGGTTAGGGTTAGCGGGGGAGGTTATTCCTAGGAAATTCAATTTTAATGTCACAAAAGCAAAGGGAGTCCAAACTAGGATGTCATGAACAAGCAGGGGAAAAAGCATATAGCTCGGCAGACTGCAAAATGCAGACTACAAAATGCAGACCATATTTATTTCTTTTATATCCGGCGTACCGCGTACGTCTCATAGAACTACAGTCGAACCTGTATGTAACGGCCCTGTATTAAGCGGACACCCTCTATTAAGCGGCCAGTTTTCAAAGTCCCGAATTCAGTTTCACACATACAAACATTATACGCAACATCTACCAACACTGTTGCGTGTTTGTTGCCGCATGTTGCGTTGGGGCTGGCCGAACGGGCGCAAAAATTGACACAACAACATCTTGGGTTATTATTGGACAACATTCCATAGAACAATAGAGAACAATAATAATAATAATAACAATAATAATAACAATATAACAATAGGAATGTTGCATGATGTTGCGTGAAAAGTTTGTGCATGAATTAATGAACTTGACGCAACATTTTACACACAACAATGTTCGCAGTTGTTGCGTGAAATGTTGCCCCCGTTTCGCAGGGCCTTAAGATAAAATATGCACACTGAATAAGTATACTGGGGGGGGTACTGGGCCGGGGCTCTTGGGTTCTCCCATACAAAGGCTATGTGCCGCAGGTATGTGTCGCTGGATGGGGTCGGATTATTGGCCTTCTAGGTTTGAGATGGATTATCGTTATTATCATTTAATTGGGGAAACATTATCATATTATTATCATTTCAGCTCGATATGGAAAATGCAAATACATTGAGTGTCCGTAATAAAGAGGTTAAATTTACATGAATTTTCTCTCTGGGGCCAAGATTTTTCGTCCGCTGTCCGCATTAGAGAGGGTCCGGTCCGTATTATAGAGGTTATTTTTATAGAGAATATATGGGCATTTTGCTGGGACCAAGGGAACTGTCCGTAATTATAGAGGTGTCCGTATTAGAGAGGTATCCGTAGGAGAGATACGGCTGTACTTATCCCAGTATTATTAGTAATAATAAATAAATAATAAATACATATGGTCTGCATTTTGTAGTCTGCACTCTGCAGTCTGCATTTTGTAGTCATCATTTTGCGGCTGCCGGCATATAGCTTGGGATCCCTGCGGTTTTTGGTGTAAATAAACCGTTGGCTGACACTGAAATGGCTTACCGGCCTACCACTGAAATAATGTATGCCGAAAGTTTAAATTCAATTGGCTACGAAAATAATGCATAGTTTTGATTGGTTATATTGAACGTTGAAATAGAAATTCGTATTTTGTTCGTTAAAGTTTCGATTCAAAATATTTCCAAAGAGCTAGAGCTTTTGACGTTAAAACTTACAGTAATGTCTGTAACTATATCAATTTCGGCCTTCAACGATTTTTTACAGTTCATCGAGAGAAGAATTACTACAGTTGCTAATCATAACGAACAAGCTCGTGCAGCTGTACGAGATATAAAACGAAAAGCAAAAGAAATAACCGTCGGGTTTGACGAGGCAGAGACTGCAACAAATGATATTCATGATATTGTCGTTGCACAACAGCAAGATGGTCAAGATGAACATGAACATAGTGTAGAACAATCTGAACCAAGAACATCGCAAGCAGAGACACGAGAACCAACAACACAACAGCCAGCGACTGGAATACAGAAACCAGCCGTACGCGTCGAAAAAGAAAGAACTACAGTGAAAAGGAGACGGAAAAGGGTCAGCCGCAAAATTGCTAAGGTTCGTACGAAAGACGTGCTAAATTATTGGGCCTACATTTCTGAAATACGCAAAATGATTGATTTTGGCCACGTATTTACTATTTAGTTCGATTGTATTTAATATCCATAAATAATTTGATGCCGGAAAGTAGAAAAAGATAGAAAAATAAAGAAACGAATTATTGAACCGAGACCAATCGACGGAGTAAAAGAAAAGTAAATGGAAGGATGAGAATCGAAAGGTGGGAAATTAATAATAGGATGTTGCCAGTTTTTAGTATTTAAATATGTCTTGCGTTTATTTCAGACAAGAGACAATAATGAAGATATGCCTGATTTCTCTAACAACAAGGACTTGAAATATCTAACGTCGGAACTGTTAAGACTGTCCAACAATGAACAACGAGTGCAAGTCTTCCTACGATACCTAGAGTGTTGCAGATTCAATGCGAAATTTAGTCCTGAAGCTGTTATAAAATTCAACGAAGACGACGCTCACCGTCTTGGGTTATGGGCAGTTTCCCAGAGAAGTCATAGCGAAACTAGTCTTACTGAAGTTCCCGAGGTAAAGAAAGAAAGAAAGAAAGAAAGAAAGAAAGAAAGAGAGAAAGAGAGAAAGAGAGAGAGATAGAGAGAAAGAAGAGAGAGAGAGAGAGAGAGAGAGAGAGAGAGAGAGAGAGAGGCAGGCAGGCAGGCAGGCAGGCAGGCAGGCAGGCAGGCAGGCAGGCAGGCAGGCAGGCAGGCAGGCAGGCAGGCAGGCAGGCAGGCAGGCAGGCAGGCAGGCAGGCAGGCAGGCAGAGAGAGAGGCAGGCAGGCAGGCAGGCAGGCAGGCAGGCAGGCAGGCAGGCAGGCAGGCAGGCAGGCAGGCAGGCAGGCAGGCAGGCAGGCAGGCAGGCAGGCAGGCAGGCAGGCAGGCAGGCAGGCAGGCAGGCAGGCAGGCAGGCAGGCAGGCAGGCAGGCAGGCAGGCAGGCAGGCAGGCAGGCAGGCAGGCAGGCAGGCAGGCAGGCAGGCAGGCAGGCAGGCAGGCAGGCAGGCAGGCAGGCAGGCAGGCAGGCAGGCAGGCAGGCAGGCAGGCAGGCAGGCAGGCAGGCAGGCAGGCAGGCAGGCAGGAAGGAAGGAAGGAAGGAAAGGAAGGAAGGAAGGAAGGAAGGAAGGAAGGAAGGAAGGAAGAAGGAAAGAATGAATGATAGACAGAAAGAAAGAAAGAAAAAAATGAATGAATGAAAGAAAGAATGAATGAATGAATGAAAGAAAGAATGAATGAAAGAAAGAAAGGAAAGAGTGAATGAAAGAAAGAAAGAAAAAAAAATGAACGAATGAATGAATGAAAGAAAGAAAGAGAGAAAGAAAGGAAGGAAGGAATAATGAAAGGAAGAAGGAAAAAATGAAAGAAAGAAAGAAAGAAAAAAAAATGAATGAATGAATGAAAGAAAGAAAGAAAGATAGATAGATGAAAGCAGAAACAAAGTAAAGACGTCCCGAAACTATAATAGGTTGATTGACACATCTAAAATATCCCTAGCCCCCTTCAAATAACATCATGGCTAATACGCTTGATTTTCAAGCGGCTGTCAGTCATACGCCAGGGCTATTTGTTTTTACATCAGGATTTTTCTTTTTTTCTTTTAGGTAGTGGAAAAGCTAAATTATGCATTGGAACAACGATTTCAGCTTGTTTCGCAGCAAGCAAGGGAAATAGGTACGGAACTAAATCCGTAATTTAAATCATTTTTGGAATAACTGCATTGAGAGAACACCTCCAGGAACACGAAACCAAAATCAACAGGTTATAACAGCATTCAAATTCATGACTAAAATACATAACCTGTTGATTTTGGTTTCGCCGATTTTGCTGAAACTTAGTTAGGATATTCACCAAGTCAATTGAACACGATTTACAAACTTTTGCGCAAAACTATCGGACAGTTTTTTTTTTTTTTTGAGCGCGTTTAAGTAGCGAGAACAAGGTCCATTGTAGTTCCGATATCACTAAGAATATTTGTGGAAAGGGAAATCGAATTATGTTGTAATATTGCCAAATAATAGCTTCAACTTTCTTCAAGTCTGCTAGTCCATCACGCGAATATTAAAAAAGTTATGGCCGAAGTTTTATTTCAGACGAATGCGTCTGGAATTTCGACGGAGCCACCTTAAGTGGTGTTTATCAACTCTAAGCTTGAATTTATTTTTTGAAATTTTGGCCGCCATGTTGGAAGACATCCAGTTGTCTTCCAACATGGCGCCGCTATACAAACACACTGGAATATTTGGAAATTCGTTCGCCCATAGCTCGGTAAAGAAATGCTCTTGTGCTCCAAAATTTTGCTCAGAGGTGTTATTTTGATAGCTCTACAAGCTCATCAGCTTTTTATTTTATTTGGCAAAGGAAATGATATTTTGCAATTTGAGAACAGCCGTATAAATTAAAATCGACGGCGTAATCCGCCAAATACCACGTGGTTGCAAACGAAGAATAGACCTTTTGCATGTTTGTTCAACTTAGTTTCAAAAAGCCACAAAAAACTAGTTTTATCAATATATTTTTGCTACGTGATTGTAAAATGTAGTTACGATTCAATGCAATGGCGTTATATTTTTGTATTCGATTTTGGTGGTCTGCATCTTAATTAGTACATCCGCGACGTGGAACCGTTAGCACTTAAATGGCTTCCCTGTCCGAGAAGTATAAAAAAATCCATATATGGAGATAGTAACTAGCCACAAAAACGAAGTTTATGAAATTTCAAGGTTCAGCCCTCGCCTTGTGAGTGGTTAAACATATCAACAACATCAGTGATTGGTTCTACCAAAAACTGCTTTAATATTTGAATCTCATGCATCTACTTTTTATAACGCCGTTACATTTCAAAGTCGTAACAGTAACTTAACGTTCACAATGTCTGTTACGGTACCTATTTTATTATTAGAGGAACTATTCGTACTCATCGAAAGGAAAATAACAAACACTACGGACCAAGCAGCTCTACTGGCTCTGGAAGACATCAGAAACAAGGCGAATGAATTACGCCCTTTAGAGCCTCGTCGATCAAAGCGAGGAATCATAGAAAATACGACAAAGACTGCATTTCGGCTACTTGACTTCGGCTACGTATACTTCTCCATTCATCAAATTCACAACTATTTCAGATTGTTTTGGCGATTCATTGTCAGTAAATCGGCTTTTCTCACTTTGCTTCCTTTTTAAGTGTACAGAGTTCACACAGTAAGAAGTCCAGAAAATACATATTTATGTAGTTTTCTATCAAATTATGAGTTGCTTTGTCTAAACTTGATTTCTTTCGTGAAATTTCATTGGATATCACGCGATTTCTGACGCTTTTCAGGAGAATCGCACATTTGATCACTGAAAACTTGCGTAAATAAATATAATATTCCTAAATAACCTTGTAGTTATTTTATAAAAGAAATAAAAAACGTTTTTCCGTGTTTGCACAGGCTTATGCAAACCTCGGGAAAGTTTGTAAGAACTCTCGAGCAGGTGAAAACTCTCGACCTGCGGTCTCGGGTTTTCACTCTCTGCTCTCGAGTTCTCCCAAACTTCCCCTCGGTTTGCATAAGCCTGTGCAAACACGGAAAACGTTTCTTATTTCTTAAGTAGTGATTCAATATTCGCAAAAATGGCCTGAAATGGCAATTTTCATATATTTATCGTCTGAGGGGTCGGAGGATTTGGGGGGAGTTCACTTGGTTAAGGGGCATCACTTGGGAAAGGGTGGGTGTATCACTCTAAGGCTCCCACGATTCGGCCACAATATCAATTTTCTGTCAGTTTAAACTTGCTGGAAACTGCTCTCAACGGGCAGGAAATGCTATTTCAGAGACCCTCCACCTCAACAATTTTCGGGGGGGGCATGCCCCCACATCCCCCTAGGACCTTGCCGCTCGTCATATTGCGGATCAGGTGTTATTAATGGACCTTTTCGTAGTTTCCCAGAATGCTTCATGATTCTGCGCGTGCAAGCGAAGGGAGAAAAAATATTTAGAATTGATCGTGTATTGAGGAAAATATGACTAATGTAACTAATCAAGAACAGGAAAAAAAACTATTTTCTTTGCTTGAGAATTTGCATCTATCTTGATAATTCTTCTTACGCACTTCTAATTTAAAAGTCTAAGTGTTCTACTGAATTTCTTCGTTCTCTCTTAATATTTTCGATCTATTTTGTACCCTGACCTCGCTTGCGCGCGCACAATCCTGAAGCATTCTGGGAAACTACTAAAAGGTGCATAAGGTTCCTTCCAAAATCCTCCGAAAGGCGATAAATAATGACAGGTCCCTTATCTGTGCAGGGTGAGGGTCATGATATTTTAGGCCAAGCTCGGGGAGGGTCAGGAAATTTCATTCCCATCGCTGGGGAGGGTCACATCATTTTCAACTCTCAAATTAAAATCCCCCCCCCCCCCCCTGCTAATTTCTGACAAGTCCCTTATGGTGGAAGGAAATAATCGAAAAAGCCTTGGAACCTAAAAATACATATAGGTTATTTACCGACTGGGAGGTCCGTGTAGTGAAAAACTGTGCCCGAGGTCTTGAAAGTGCACTTTCAAGACTGAGGGCACAGTTTTTCACTATACAGACCTCCCAGTCGGTAAATAACTTATTTATTTTTTTCCCTCGACAACATTGACTGAATATATAAGCACTTACAAAATGACCGTGGACCTAGGCCAGAGATAGGAAAATACGGCCCGCGCAGCGAACCTATCAAATTGAAGGATTTGGATACCGTGCGCTCGGAAAAAAAAATTAAGTTCTCTTCCTTTTCGTTCTTATTTATTCATATCTCATTTTAGATCGCTACTCCAGAGAATCGACCCGATCAGATCAGCAACCCTGATTTTACAAAAAATAAAGATTTGAAATATCTCACCGCTGAAATAAGCAAAAGATCTACCATTGAGCAACGTGTACAGGTATGATTTTTACGGGGGTAGAGGAAACAAAGCAAGAAAAAAAATACAAAAAAAATACAAATAATCGAATGAACGAACGAAGAAGAAAATAATGAAGGTACGGAAAGAGCGAAAGAAAATATTGAAGAAAAAAGTTCAAATTTGTAAAACAAAACTAAATCCTATTTTTTTGTGAATATGTTCTTCAAATAGGTGTACACTACGTACTTAGAGTGTTGCAAATTCCATACGACATTTAGTCCACAAACCATCATCAAGTTCAGCCAGCAGGACGCTGAAAGCGTTGGAACATGGGCGAACATGCAGACATCATCTCTGAGGAAACTCCACCGGTAAATATGATTACATATAATATCTTTAAACTAAAGGCTTGTGGATCTATTTGAAACAAAATTATTTACATTATTTGTTTGTTACTTGATAAAGAAACTATGATGAGTATTAGACAGAACAAATGTTCGGAAAAAATCAGACGCCTCGAGCGGGATTCGAACCCACGACACCCCGATTTCATTTCATTTCATTTGTTTGTTCTCTCCTTTATCCATGACTAGATTATAGAAAAGCTTTACTGTGCATTAGAGCAAAAGTTTCAACTAACGTCGCAGCAGACAAGGGAAATAGGTATGTAAAACGAAGCCATGAAATCTTATTGCCTTTTATGTCGATAATCAAATTGACCAAATTTTGTTTCTAGAGATGTGTTTTGCTGGTTTTAGTTCTTTTTACGCCACTTTGTGCCACAACTAAAAACATTGTTAATGCGGAAATTATTTCGTAGTGCATAAAACAGGTTCACCTAATTATTTACAGCCTTAGCTTCATTATTGTATAGTGATCTTTAGTTTTTTTATGATTTAAAATATCGATATAGAGGTAGGTTATTATTCCACATTATTTTTATTCATTAGAGCGATTATTCACCGAGATATCACGGCCTGAAATAAAACAATCGACCACGCCCCTTCGAGTTGACCGTGAATTAGGAGACTGGTGATCCGTGACGTCAATTAAATCGGGATCAAATAATTCTCAATTTAGCAATCAACATGGATTGTGGATCATATAGATTAAGCATACATACAGCTATTTCAAAAAACGTTGAAAACTGAATACTGCATACTGAATAGTGCATTCCAAGACCAAAGGGCATTGTGGGCCTAGTTATTTTGAAATAAAAAGTAAATATACAGCGATTTGTTCGCAATATGGAGCTGGTATATTGTTTCTGATGGAATGCACTAAAAATAAAGTAAATTATTATTATTTATATTACTTTAGACAATAATACACGAGTCCCAAAATGCATTTCGGTCTTGGAATACACTATTATTCAGTATCAACGTTTTTTGAAATAGCTGTATATGGAATCATTGATATAATGCAGAGCGAAAACAATGCGGGCTGTGGCATTGAATAGTAAACATAATATATAGCTATATATGAAGCAATATTATTTGTACAATGAAGGGACTGGTCTCCAAAACAACAAAAGTAGCATCAATGTCAAAAAGGTCTCTAACAAATGTCTCTTAATTAACCTACAGGTGAATTACTTTTAGGAGCTGAACAACAATTTAAGCAAAATGTGGGTACATCTAGTACAAGACCTATCGGCCAACCTGGTAGACCTACCTCCACCAGCTTATTTGAAGTTCTAAGCAATAAGGAATACCTTGAAGTATCTGAGCAATCTTTGAGGGATACTGCCTTTGTGGCCATGACACTTTCAAACTTCCCTCTTCTATCTTATGTTAATGAGCCCATATCACATCTAGCCAACTCATCTATCCGTCCAGTGGTGCAAGTTCTAGCAGACACATTTCAAGAGTCCTGTAATATTCCACTCAACATTGCTGAAGCATATGACATATCGTCTCCATATGTGAACAGTGCGTCTTCAATAAGACAGTTGTCACTCTCCAATCAGGTACCACTCGAGATGCTTGTGCCCAATGATGGTGATGGCATTGTGGAATTGGCTGCACAACCCACCCACCCTGGTGCCTTACAGGATGCAATTTTCCATCGGCTACATGCAGTAGATGCTCCAGAGTTGTTCTGTGTTAGTTTTATCAATGCAAATGGGAAAGTCCTGAAAAGACACAATGGGCACTTATCACATCTTGCTGTCCATTATTACCTCCAGCAGTTTGGAAGACCAACGGGTAGTTCTCTCATTTGCAAAGAAGTTCCTCGCTTTGGCGACACGCCAGTTGATAAATATCAAAGGCCATTGTCTGTCTTTTGGTTTGTGTGGTATCAAAAACCAAAGGCTGCAGCAATGCTCCTTCTTGATGAAATTATGGATTCTATAGAAAGTGAAGATGACTCTGTCAGAGCGAGACTGATGACCAACTTCGACCCAAGAGATGCTGCTTGCGAGATGCCATTCCTCTTAAATTTGAATGCTTTACTTGTTTTGTCTGGATTTTGTCATGTCTATACAAGGTAGGTGCAGGCACAGTAATGCAGCTGTGGAATATAATATAATATTCCTTATTTAATTTAATCAGAATGTTCAAAAATGAACACTTATAATCATAATAATCACAATAATAATAATAATAATTTAATAATAATTTAATATTGCTATGGCACAAATTCGCTTATGGATATGATGAAATGCACCTCATAAAAATAATAATAAGGCATACAGGTATGTGCCGCCCTATAGTGTATGGTTTTCAAGGACCAGGAGTCTGGGATAGGGTATCCTTTTAGTCTGGGGTAGGGTATCCAATTTGTCCTTTTAGTCTGGGATAGGGTATGATTTGTTTACTGATCATGCTCCACTCTACATTTAGTCTGGGATACCTTTTTTTGCTGACCATTCACAATCCAGAACAAAGCAGCATCTGGTACAACTCAGATGTGTTCATTTTTCATTTAGAGTATTAATTTTGAACTCATATGTTTGGAATAGGAATAAACTTACATTTGTAGGTCTAGAATAGGGTACGGAAAATCACTGTTTGGGATAAGGTAAGGGTTTTGAGGTCATGGTCAGGCACACCCCTACCCCAAAAAGGCCAGAGTAACCACACCCCACCCCCTCCCCCGGGATTCTATGGCATCAGCTCTGTTGCCAACAAGAGTACAGAAAATGGAAAACCCTTTGCAATTTGTTAAACTCACCTTATATGCTCTGCAGGTACAGTCCCGATTTGAATCTCCTCAAATTACAAAAGGTTGCAAGAGATAAACATTTGGGATCCATTTGGTCTGGACCAAAGAAAAACATTGTATTGGGTGGAAGGCAAGAAGACTTTACCCATTGTGATGAAAGCATGAAATTGTTTGACTTTGATCAGACAATAGCTGAAAGATCAGGCTTTCCTTTAAAGCTTCAAAGGCAGTCTCTGCAGCCAATACGATTCCAACCCTGGCATGAAAGGAAGTGCAAAACAGCTTTGGAAACAGCCACCAGGTCCCAATTTAGGGAACACAGAAATCGGGTTACTTCACTACCATATGGCTTTGTAGTTAACATGCAAGCTGAAATGTAAGCAATTTAATAATATTGGTATATTTAATAATTATATTTTCTTAAATTGATATCCTCTTGTACATTGAATTGACAGGTCCTGCAGGGTATATACAGTCATTCTCAAAAAGGTTGTCCAGATGAAAAGACTACAACTCTACAATAAAGTCACGTGATTCATTATGTTTTCAATTTCCTCGCGTGGAATTTCAATTTGAGATGCAAAAGTACACAGCATTGTAAGAACTGAAGGTGCTGGTATCAACTCGCAGTTCAGCATGAAGAAATTGAAAACATAATGAATCACATGACTTTATTGTAGTATTGTAGTCTTTTCATGGATCTGGACAACCTTTTTGAGAATGACTGTATATCAATTTGAAAGCACTACAGTTTTGGAATAACTTCTAATGTCCAGTGAATAAATTGTATTCTTGCCCAGGTTGTAACAACATGACTATAAATCCCTTGAGATAAAAATAACAAAGATGCAGCCACCATGTTGGATGCATGAACAAACAAGATAAACTAATTACTGTAGAACTAATTTGTTCTGTTCATCCAACATGGTGGCTACATTGTATGACATATTAGCATAAACCATCCAGTGTTCTATCGCAAATCCTGCAATCTGATTGGTTCGCTACTAGTGGTCTATCAGCTCATAGATCCCGAGTAGAGCTAAACAAATAAAATGGTGTTTTCGGCGTTGTGTTTTGCTAATGTTTCGGAAGAGTTTCTTGACAAATTATTGTCTGTTGCTTGTTTCTCTGTCATTTTCTACTGACCCTCTGGATGGTTTATGCTAAAACAATAATAGTCTAATAATTATTAGACTATGAGTTCAAGGTTTCTATGAGGATAGTCAACTCGGCGATACGTGCCTTGTTCACTATTGCCTCATAGAAACCTGGAATTTGTAGTCTAATTGTTAAAAAAGCAACCCAATAATATTAGGTAATAGCATGGTTTATGTGATCATATTTGGGATAAATATGTACCAAAAGTGAATGCAAGAAAGCAGTTGTCATGGTAACTATAATACCTACATGCGAAATTATAAATATTGTACACATCAAAATATAATATTCTTGTGGATATTGTATATGCTAGATATTTATTTACTACATACTTAAAACTGACCTTATTTAATTGGCCCTATTACATGCAGTTCTCATCAATGCAGCTACAAAGTCCTTAAAACAGGTGAAGCTTTTCTACAAACAAGAGACCATCAACTGTTGTTGGGCTTGGAGGCTGCAATACTGGCAATGGCATATTTACTTTGAAAGCAATTCCAGATGCTACTTGGATCACAAGTTATGCGCCATTGTCACCTTTCCGCAGGGGAAGCAACCACCCCCCCCCTCAGATTACATCATAAAGACCGTAAGGAATGGCACCGAGGTTGAGATAGATGGCAGTCTGTGTCCTCTTGGCATTGGCAAAATCATTCAAGATGGGACATTTCCTTTCTGTTTGGCGACAGATAAATATTCATCCCTCATCAAAACACGAGTAAATTGTGAAATTGCAGAAAGAGAGGGAGAGATCTGGCTGAAGAGCACACGGACCATTCTTGCTGGAGAAGAACTTCTTACTAAATATGCCCATGATAATTCATACTGGTCTTTGCAATTCTGCACTGACCAGATTCAAGCAATAAGGCAGGCTTTGATGACTTCTGATGGTAGTCTACAAGATGCACAGGCTATAATTAGAGACTTTCATTTTCCCAACTGAAATTTAAGGTAATACATTTTATTTCATAGTTTCAATTCAATCAATATAATACTATTTAGCTACAGTAGGATATGCGAATGGGCTGTTATTGCATGTACAAACCATCATAACATATTATCATTGTTATCCCATATTAAAATTTATATATATTTTTCTTCTCATAAGTTTATATCTGAAGCAGCAGCCTGGGGGGTTAAAAAAGGGTTTCAAGGTATGTGCGGCGAGATCCTGTTTTTGGAATTTGTCACTCAAAAACCTGGATTTACGAATAATAATAATAATAATAATAATAAATAATAATAATGCCATTATTATTGTTCATGCGGAGTTTTACTGAAACACTGATACCACGTTATATAAATTAATAACGTGCATTATGCATTCATTTCACCTGGATTAGAGAATAAAATGGCCCAAAACCTGGAACCTGGACAGCTGCAGATATATATCATGTAATTATTGGTACCCCCCCCCCCCCCCCCCCCAGGGAGCAGAAGTTTAATCACTAATCACTTGCTGTCTCATGGCAGTCATTAGCCTGCGAATACAGCCACTTTTGGGCACTCGCCACAGGGTGCAGAATTCCTGTATTGACCCAATTCTGGTCAAAGAAGCTGATTGGTCATCTTGCTGGTAATCGCATTATTTGCATAAATTACACTCACCGAAACCAGAACAAAATAGTACAATGTCGAGCCCCGGGCGATTGTATCGGACTTATCATATGCACAGATGAATAAAATCATGTTCTACAATAATTTTGATTGCCGAATCAACAAACTCAGGCCATTTGGAAGTAGTGTTCACAACATGAGCGGCTGTGTTGTATCAGATTTACAACATGAGATTTCATGACCTCAGAGGTCACAGTACAGGAATTCTGCACTGACCGCAGACGCATCTTTGCGGGAGACCCCTGTGGCGAGCGCCAAAAAGCGACTGTATTCGCAGGCTAGGCAGTCATCAGTTATAGTGGACTCAGCTAGAAAAGATCAGGAGTGTTTGCATCATGCATTCATGTGCAATAACAACCTTATGAATGTATACATATACAAAGTTAAATACATTAATGTATTACACTGCCATACCATGCCACCTGTGATTAGTATGCAATACTTCAGTATATAATTACGTATGAATTTGCTTCCTCGAGCTTCCCTCCTCTTAATCCTCCTCTCAGTATAATTTTAAAAGTTCATATTCAAAACTCTTAAAGTTATTTGATATCTGCAGCCAGTGAGTAGAACAATTTCGAGTGATATCGATGACGATGGGAATACAGTAAGCTTAAGTCCTATATAAGCTTAAATAAGAACTTACATGTAAGCTTATAACTTCGTCTTTCGTCTTAAGTAAGAGCTTACATACAACAAATTAATGAAAACAACTTGGAAGCTTACCTTCGATAAAAAGTTCCGCCATTTTTGTTAAGCCTTCACGTGCTATCGTTATCCACTGGAGAGGGCAGGGGAGATAGAACTTGCATGAAATATATGTCAAATAATAGTAATAGGGTGGGGTCCGTAACGACAAATAATGATGCATTGTGGTGCATTTTGACCATAAATTTTGTGCAATAAGACAATAATGCATTGCGGAATGAGTAGACACAGGTAATCCACACTATCATCATCAAACGCATGCGGTAGTTATTTAGGTATTTTTGGGTCTCTTGTAAATAATATTAATGTTCTTAATTTATTTTTACCTTTCAATCTTTTTAGTTCACTAGCAGTTATGTATAAAGTTTTCTGATGTGCAATAAAAATTGAACTTGAACTTGAACTCATCGTTAATGTTTGTAGAGATGCAGCTGGCAGGAGGGCGGGTCCCACATTTCAGGCACAACTAGTAGGCTATACTGATTCTGCGCGGTATTTTCTGGATTAATCTATTGAAGAATCGGCCGCCATTGACTGACGTGCGTGTCGTACTGAGAACATATGTTCTGTTTCATTCAGACTAGCCGCAACACTGCCATTGAATATAAGACGCGCATATCAGCCGTCCATTGCGGCACGTACAGTAGTCCATGCTGATAGCAACGTTACCTCAATTATTGAGTAAAAGCAACCGCGTATATAGGTCGACACCAGAGAGATACATAGCTAGGGAGGGAAGCGAAGGTTCAGTTTATAATAAAACAAAGAAACTGAGTATAGCTTATATACACCTCAATTATTGCTTGCCAGGCTATACTGATCGATTCTGCGCGGTATTTTCTGGGTTAATCTATTGAAGAATCGGCCGCCATTGACTGACGTGCGTGTCGTACTGAGAACATGTTGTGTTTCATTCAGACTAGCCGCAACACTGCCATTGAATATAAGACGCGCATATCAGCCGTCCATTGCGGCACGTACAGTAGTCCATGCTGATAGCAACGTTACCTCATGAGGCCTGTTAACACAAAAGGATCCTTCTTGACTGAGACCCTTTTGATGCACATCGATTTTTCAAAATATCCTTAGTATTGAAAATGGATAGCCCCCCTTTCGTGTTGAAATGCCTGAGGCCTGTTAAAACAAAAGGATCCTTCTTGACTGAGACGCTTTTGATGGACATCGATTTTTCAAAATCTCCTTAGTATTGAAAATGGATAGCCCCCCTTTCGTGTTGAAATGCCTCATATATATATATGAGGTCTGCAAACACGAAAGGGGTACATCGTCACCCTCATCACGGTGAAATCAAGAACTCCCCTAAGTGCAGTGTAAGACCCCTTTCTTGCGAGCAGATCTCACGTTGAACATTTTCTGTACTGTGTAAATGCGCAGTTTACATGCGCATTGTCGAAGGAACGGCCATTGTCACGGTATTTTGTCGGTTTATTGGGGCGTATAAAAGTGACGTGTGCCGGATCACATTGATTTGCAGGGGATAACGGCTTGGGACACGCCTAGTTGGTCGTCTCCATGGATTATCTGAGAAGCGACGTCGTTACGGAAATAGTGCTAAGCAAGGACGCGGTAAGTGCTACGCTAGAACACTACGTGAGGTCTGCAAACACGAAAGGGGTACATCGTCACCCTCATCACGGTGAAATCAAGAACTCCCCTAAGTGCAGTGTAAGACCCATTTCTTGCGAGCAGATCTCATATATATATCCATTGAATTTTTAAAGTACCATTATCTATATTATATCTATATTTTTTCATATTTTACTTTTTATTGTAATCAGCGCTTAGAACCGATTTGTATAAGCGCTTTATAAGTTATTATTATTATTATTATTATTATTAACTACAGTATAATCTAGAGATGACGAGAATCGAAGCCGAAAACCAATTATCTGAAGCAAGAAACAAGGCTGAAATGGCAAGACTAGAAGTAGAACTAGCAGAACGAGAAGAAGTTGAGATAGCTTTAGCCTCACCGCTGATCAACGTGACTGCTACACTACCTACTCGCGCAGATGTAACCAAAGACGGTGCGTCACCGAAGGACCCACAGACGTCTACTCCAATGTCAACCACAGTGTTCAAACCCACATTTCAACAATCGAAGGTTCAATTCACCACCATGGCTGATGCACCCAGATACCCAACGTCGTGTATTACTAATGAAAGTCTCCATACAACGATTGCCTCGGCTATGTGACGAATTAATCTGACCCAAGATTTACCTACAGTCGAGGTACAGAAGTTCGACGGCTCCGCAGAGAAGTTATCAGTGTTCTGACAGCGCTTCAAACAAATGGTAGAGTCAAGACCTCTAGATGACTCAGTGAAGATGTCTTTGTTGCTAGAGTTCCTTGAAGGCCCCGCCTTAAGGGCAGTACAGCGCTACGAAGCACTGCCAGGAGGGTTGAAAAGTGCCCTAAAGTTGCTGGAGGAACGTTACGGAAGACCATGCCAGGTCGCGTGCGCTTGTGTAGATGCGCTCACTAAAGGCCCAGCTATACAATCAAGTGACAAGGATGCACTGCAACAGTTCGCCGATCAAGCTCAAGTGACATTCTCGAAGAACTAGGATATCTGAATGAGATGAAAACTGACAACTTAGAGAAAATGATTGCTTGTCTACCAAGATGGACACAATCAAAGTTCGCCGAAACATTAAGGAGACTAGAGCAGAATGGACATCTAATGCCGTCATTCAAGGACGTCGTACAGTTTCTAAAACAACGAGCTGATGTACTTAATCACCTCAAAAAGCCTCAACCCGAGGCCCTTCTACCTAAGCCCCGGAGACAAGGGGAGATTTCTAAGGACAGAACGATGAGTCACAGAGTAGCTTCCTTCGCCACCACGTTTATACAAGAATCATGTCCGCTGTGCCAAAACTCTCATCCATTGCATCGATGTGAACAGTTTAAGGCTAACACCAGTTTAACACCAAAGGAGCGCAACGACTTTGTGAAATCTAAAAGGATATGCTTTAACTGTCTGAGTTCGACCGGTCACACCGCCAAAGGGTGTGGACTGTCTACACGATGTCAAGCCACAGGATGTGGTAAACCACATCATACGCTACTACACTTCACCGAAGTTCAAGGAGCTAGAGCAACTTCAAATCAACCATCCAAGCCTACCCTTTAAATGAATACTTCAAGTCAACCCTTCGTACCGACTTCATCAGCCACCGGAGGAGGAACTACTGCCAGTCGTGCGAGTGAAACCCACAGTGGGACATCGTCAGCATCGGTCTCTGACACTACAAGCGAAGTGTTATTGCAAGTGATCCCGTTAAAGATAACTGGTCACAACATACGGTCTTATAGACTCGGGTTCGGACATAACCCTGATTGACCCTACACTTGTTAACGATATGCGACTGGAAACAGTGGTCAAAAACATTTCCCTTAACACAGTGAGTGACTCAAATGTGCGTGAACAAGCTCTGAATGTTAGTCTTACGATCTCACCGGCAGATGATCAAGAGGAAACAAAGATACGTGTCAAGTCTGCCTGGGCGAACAAGGATCTCACGATTCCGCTCAATCATACTCGAGTTGTGGGGCAATCTTCTCGCTGGCCACACCTACGTCATGTACCATTTCCCGAGGTGCAGAGAAAAAAAGATTTCAGTGTTAATCGGCACCAACGTGCAAGAGGCCTTCATTCCCATTGAAGTGAAGGTTGGTAATCCCAACGAGCTTATAGCCATTAAATCATGTCTTGGCTGGACTGTTCTTGGAAGGTCATGCCAATCCAACCTAGATGAGTGCTACCATGCTAACCTTATGGTCAGTGAAGATTACTTCCTAAACGGTCAGCTAGAAAGATTGTGGAGTTCTGAGAACTATGGCACGGAACGATGTGACACCAAGCCAACATCTGTAGAGGATCGCCGTGCCATAAAGATTATTGAAGAAACGATGAGCAAGTCAGACAACCACTATCAAATGGGACTCCTGTGGAAAGATGACGAACCTCGTCTCCCTGACAATCGAACAATGGCCGAAGCAAGACTTCAACATCTCAAGAAACGCTTCAAGCGTGACCCTGAATTAAAGGTCAAATACAGCAAAGTGATGAAAAAGTAACTTAACAAAGGCTACGCCAAGGAGCTGTCCAACGAAGAAGCAGCGACCAAGAGCGACATAACATGGTACTTCCCACACCACCCGGTTCTCAATCCAAACAAGCCGGGAAAGGTGCATGTGGTATTTGATGCAGCAGTGAAGTTCGCCGGAATATCCCTAAATGACAAGCTGCTGCAGGGACCAAGTGCTATCAACGACCTTACTGGTGTACTATTGTGCTTTCGCCAACACGAGTTTGCCTTCATGGCAGACATTGAGGCAATGTTCTACCAAGCGAGAGTGCTCCCAAAGGATACAGACGCCTTACGATTTCTTTGCTGGCCCAACAGCATCGACTCACCACCCAAAGAGTACCAATTGAAGGGGTGCCCATGAAAACTGCGTATGTGACTATTTTGATGATTTTCAAAAATACACCTACTGGCTTCTAAATACCTATATAAACATGATTTGGTGTTTTTAGATCGATTACACTCGAATTTTGGGCACTACAGTATATTTAATTTCTGCTTGAATTCATCACGGATAGTTTGTGAAAATATGCAAATTAGGAAACGTTTACGCGTCAGTGATCTGTACGTGTTGTTCACCAATAACAAACCTTCAGATGTGAATAATTTCAACCTTTCACTTCCAGAGATTTTAGAAGTTTTTAGCGAATTGTGTTGCCATGGAAATTTTGACAGCTCGCGGGCTCAAACTATCACGCGGTTAAGTTGTCTCGTGGCGTGGCTGTCGGTTCTGGAAGTGCTTTGCAGAACTGGGCCACTTTGCCACAATTTAAAGTCTTTTATTGCCATGTTTTCACCACAGAAGCCCCCAGAACAGCATCATTAAGCTTGACTGTGGTGGTAGAGGCCATTCTCCTGGAAGAAATCAGGGGTGAGGTGCAATTTCACGATGAAACTGAATCTGCAAACACGGCGTCAGATTTGCAAAATGGCGGATTCAGCTGAGTGAGAGTTGTTGTCTCTGGTCGTTCTGTGGTGGATTCGAGGACCTACTAAGGCAGTTTTGGCGACTTTGGGCTTGTAAAGAATGCAACCGGTGCATTAGTTTGCCTGTAGGCCCGGGTGATAAAAGACTTTATAAACTTTCTCTAAAACATGGAGGTATGGAATGTCGCTGACAAAAATGTTCATGGTATCCCAGAATACAGTTCGGACGTGCGTTGGAAAACAACAGGGATCCTGAAATAGTCGAATTGAAAATCCCCGAATATAACAAGAAGAGAGATGGAAGTTTGCCGAGCAAGTGGCGTTTTGTTTCACAATGATGTATTTTGGAAGAAAATCAAAGTCAAATGTCGCACATTGTCATGACGTCAAAAACGCGCATTTTTGATTGCTATGAAAAACGGCAAACGGCAAAACAAGCTCTTTCTCTAGTGTAATCCATCTAAAAATGACCAAATCATGTTTATATAGGTATCAATAAGCCAGTAGGTATATTTTTGAAGCAATTGCATAACATTTTGAAAATCATCAAAATAGTCACATACGCAGTTTTCATGGGCACCCCTTCAATTGTTGGTCCACATATTCGGAGCAAAGTCATCGCCGTGTTGTGCAAGCATGGCTCTGAAGGCAACAGCAGATGACAACCAAGAAAGGTACAGTGCAGACGTTACTGAGGTAGTTCGCCGCAATTTATATGTGGATGACGTACTCAAGTCGACAACTGGGATCGATGAAGCTATCCGCATCTTGACGGAGCTCTCAAGTCTACTGAAGGAAGAGGATTTCGCTTAACGAAGTTTACAAGTAACAGTCGAGAAATGCTCGCCTCCATACCAGTTGAAGACAGAGCAAACCCAAAGCTCGATCAGGACCTCGATCGACTACCAGTAGAAAGAACTCTGGGAATCCATTGGGACTCACAATCTGATAAGCTTCAATTCAAGGTGCTTCAAACCAAAAAGCCGTTCACAAAACGAGGCATCCTTTCGACCATCAGTTCCGTCTTTGACCCTCTGGGGTTCTTGTCACCCCTCATATTGCCGATCCAGTTCATCTTACAAGATTTGTGGAGAAAGGAGCTTCCCTGGGATGAACAGATCCCTGAACCTTACCGATCGCTATGGCGTAAATGGATACAGCCACTGCCTAACATCATAACCCATCCAGATTCCAAGATGCTACAAACGTCTTGATCTTGATGCAGTTGCCTGTACACAACTGCATCATTTCTCAGATGCCTCGAGACGAGACTATGCAGCTGTCTCGTATCTGAGAATTATAGACGTCCAAGGTAAAGTGCACTGCATATTCGACATGGGGAAGTCAATATGGGCTCCATTAAGGGAATGGTCCATACCAAGCTTAAAGTTACAAGCAGCGGTGTTAGCAACACGATTACACAGAACAGTGATAAGTGAACTGGATATTGAAGTGAATGAAACCCGATTTTGGACTGACTCAATGACAGTCTTGCAGTTCGTCAGAAACACAACCCGAAGATTCAGCACATTTGTGGCAAATCGTCTCACCGAAGTACATGAAACAACGCTCCCCGAGTAGTGAAACTTTGTACCTGGCGACATGAACCCTGCAGACGAAGGATCAAAAGGCATGGACATTCGTTCCTTTTACCCAGACTGCCGATGGTGGTTTGGCGCAACGTTTCTGCAAGAACCCGAAAGCATGTGGCCAGACAAAGAAGTGAAGGAAGTTCCTGAAGACGACAAGGAGATAATAAAGGAGATAAACGTGATGCTGACAACCGTGAATCATCACTGGAAGACCTTATGCAACGCCATTCATCCTGGCACAAGCTCCTTAGAACCACATCGTACTTACTACGCTTCATCAAGCACGCTAGGAAAGAGAAGACGACTCACAAGATGCTTGCAGTCGTCACCCTAGAAGAGATGAATGTCGCATGTGAAGTGATGATAAAACATGTACAGCGTAGCCAATACAGCCAAGAAATCTCAGCATAAACGTGCGACCAACAAGTCAAGGTCAATAGCAAGATAGCCAACTTGAATCCAATTCTTGTAGACGGGATTATGCGAGTAGGAGGAAGAATCCACAACGCACCAGTCGTGTACGACACAGCATACCCCTTCATCCTGCCAAAGGACCACTATGTATCTACAGTAATAGTGCGTCACTACCACAAACTCCTCGGCCACGCAGGACGGGAACATACAGTCCTTTCAGAAAACGTTGTCGCTGACCGGCCTCACGACTACGCGACTAGACCGAACGGGAGTATGGGTAGAAATCACTGAAGCAATAAATTATTCGCTCTGGAATTTATTTTCTCATTATCATGGAGAGTAATACTCGAATGAATGTATGCCTTCGTGTTTTACGAAAGGAAAATAAGAGTCGGTGTCAATGACTCATTTTCGGTCAAGGACGTTCCATGCTGTGACAATGTTCAGTCGTTGAAAGACCACTAATTCATCCAAACCACTCGCTAGCGTAGGTCTTCACTGTAAATTCGAGACAGGGCTAATCAGATATGCAGATTTAAAACCGCTTCAGTGATTTCTACCCATACTCCCGTTCGGTCTAGTCGCGTACTCGGCGAGGCCGGTCGGCGACAACGTTTTCTGAAAGGACTATATACTCTCCGCCATCCGCCAGCGCAATTGGATTGTGAATGCAAGGTCCATCGTTCGCCGACTGTTGAGAGAATGCGTAACGTGTCACAAGAGAAATGCACCAGTCGTCACCCAGATGATGGCCGATCTAACCAAGGAAAGGCTTACACCATATCAACCACCTTTTACCTACACCGGTATTGATTTATTTGGCCCCTTCCATATCAAACGTGGCAGAGGAACTGAGAAGGTTTATGGTTGTATCTTCGTGTGCTTTAACAACCGTGCGATACACAAAGAAGACGTGAGTTCGCTAGAGACCATTACGTTTATCCAAGCATTAGAACGTTTGTTTGTTGGGGCAGATAAGGAGATCCGCAGATCAATACAACAGTGGAATGAAGAAGCTATTAAGAGTGAGCTTCACTCCAAGATTGTCGAGTGGCACCCCTGTCCGATTTCCAAGTGGCGTTTCCAATCCCCAGCAGCCAGCCACATGTCAGGCGTTTGGGAAAGATTAATAAGATTAATAAGTGCTCGCCTTAACCTGGAGACGTTAAGAACAGTGTTTGCTGAAGTGACTTCTATCCTTAACAATCGTCCCCTGTGCGCCATCAGCAACGACCCTGCCGATCTACAATATTTATATTCATATAGTAGCATATTTTAGCATTATTGCTTAGAATCCTTTTAAATTGTATATTAAGTATATGAATAGTACTATATTATTCCTGCTGTCATTGTTGTTGGTTAAGATATGGGAGCAACCCTCCGCTGTAGCCAGGGGCGAAGCGGATAGTCGTTGTGGTAAGGTGAAGTTTTTTCGTTCGTGTAGCAGCCACCGAACACAGATCGTAAGGGCAGGGCGGGTGGGTTTCGAAGCTTGTTATGTTGGTTTCGTGTTTGCCGCCTAAGTGACCGTGCTTACTCAAGGAGTGGTTTATATATTAGCGTCTATTCCCTTGGGACTTTATAATGACTTGCATGCATAATTTAGTATATGCAAATGAGTTTGAATAGTATATATTTTTTATCGATTGTAATTTCCATGTAAAGTTTTTACACAATTCAGCTATCCAGCTGCAATAGTATTTACTAATAATAAACTATCTATCTATCTATCTATCTACACCCAAGCACCTTCTTCTGCAACGACAGAACATAAACCTTCCCTGCGGCGTGTTTGAAGAGCAAGACCTCTCCTCGCGCAAGCACTGGCGTTGTGCACAATTCCTTGCAAGCTGCTTCTGGAGGAGGTGGCTCCAAGAATACGTTCCTACGATACAAACAAGGCAGAAGTGGTTCCTAAGCAAGCGGAACCTGACAGAAAACGATCTTGTTCTAGTCATCGACCACACGGTACCCAGATACAATTGGTTGCTAGGACGCCTGGCAGAAGTCTAAGCGGGAAAAGATTGCCACGTGCGCACAGCACAAGTCAAGACGAAAAATTCAATACTCATCCGACCTGTGGCAAAACTATGCCTTCTAGAAGAAGCACGTTGAACTTTACGAACAGTAGCCAAGTGCTATGAAGCTTCAACTGCGCTGAACGTTAAAATTGTTTACACTTAATGTAACTTAAGTTGTAGTTTAGTTTTTTTCCCCAGGTTGTTGAGGCTTTCCCTCAACAAGTGTTTGTATTGTGATCCGTGTCGTCCCGTGTCCGTGTTCCACTGTAATTTATTCTATTTTCGCTGTCTCGTTTGATCTTGTGTCTTGTATGTTTGTGTTCGTGCGACCACGAGGGTCGTAAGTAGTGTCTTCAATTTGGTGAGTTTCTTTGTCCTTTCTTGTTATTGTAATGATCTTTTTGCTTTGTAAAGTGTGTTTGTAATGTCTCATGTTCTTGTGTTTAGGTTTCACAGGATTCTTAATGTATAATAGTGTTCGTGAGTGAATAGAGGAGAAGTAAACATCGAGTTCAAAGTCCACGTTGAAACAAGGTCGACATTACTACTACACCAAAAATCTTACGTAGCCCCCGCCGCTACAGTGTTATAACTGTGCAAGACCTGGGGCCGGTTGCATAAAACTTACGAGTCTACTTAAGTGTACTCGTAATTTAAGACTGTTGCAAAGAATGAGTTAATTGCTCACTTAAGAGTTTCACTTAAGTATTGGATCTTACGATTCTGTTTATGCAATGACATATACGCGTGTTGCACAAACGCATTGCGCCCATATCTTAAGTGCAGAAGTCGCCCGTAAATTTACGGGAGCCCTAGAGGTCCCGTAAAACTAAGTGCGTCATGGAAAATTTTACTTTCAGTTTAAAATTTCCTTCAATATTTTTAATTTATAAACATAACATGGCCTTGTATTGTAAGTGTGTTTATTTGGACTAATTTGGAGATATATTTTCAGGAAAAAGCATTGTGCTATTTAGCGCTATTTTGCAGCATACATGTATGCACATTTTATGTAAAGAAGATTCGACAAGCAAAGTTTGTCATTTATAGGTTTTATTTTTCCTGCCGCTAGAATAATTTAGATGGAGAACAGTCAGATGGTCATGAAGCCTTAGAAACGACGAGTGAGCAGTTCAACTTAGAGCAAGATATTAATTGGGAGGGCAATGTGCCACAACAACCAAAGAAAGAAGAAAAGAAAAGTCCACAAGTGAAAGCAGGCGACACCACAATCATAAGTAATCTGTACGAACAACAGTTAAAAGAGGAACATGAGATTAAAATGCGAGTATTAAGAAAGAAAGAACAATTGCTAGACCTACAAATTACAATATTGCAAAAGACGAACTCGCACTCATTTCATCAAGTAATCTGTTTACATTTTTGTACAATCGATGTTATTCATTTTTGAAAGCTTTTTGATTTATTAGCTTCTAAAGGTTTTGTTAGTTATACATTTCTGTAATCAAATTCTATGAGTTCTACGAATTAAACACGAAACCGCGCTATAAAAGGGCCTGTGCCAGGCAGCTACCACCTTCAGTTGTTCTTCGTTCTTTTAATAACATCAAGAACTCATTTTCAAAATCTTGTTATTAGTTTTAAATGATCAGTTTTGAAAATATTGATATCTAGCTCAGCTTTATCGAAGTCCAGCTGAATAATAATTATGAACTTTGAGTCGTTCAATACATGAATGAATACGAAGATGTTACTCCACCATTTCAAATTGATTCAACTGAGCTGGAAAGGTGTGAAATGAAGGTGGTCCAGTCCCTTTTATAGCGCGGTTTCGTGTTTAAAGGAGAACTCCACTATTTTACGATCTTTTTATATATGATAGGTATTATGACACTTAACTTGTTTGCAAAGTTTCATTGTCCTACCTTGCAATAAAGTCGAGAAATAATTCTTGGAAGTAACGATAAATCGCTGACATGGAGGCCGCCATCTTGAACATTCTTCTGAATCTGCAAGCAGTCAGCGGTTATCTATCGTGACGTCACTGCGCGCTCGGTGCCTGGGGCATTAGCGCGAAATACGAAAAAAATAGCTGTAGTCGCTTTCTTATCGTACTTCTTTGGTTTATAAATCCAGGGACCATGCAATGCGGCATCTTGCTTTTAAATCTCGATTTATAAACCAAAGAAGTACGATAAGAAAGCGACTACAGCTATTTTTTTCGTATTTCGCGCTAATGCCCCAGGCACCGAGCGCGCAGTGACGTCACGATAGATAACCGCTGACTGCTTGCAGATTCAGAAGAGTGTTCAAGATGGCGGCCTCCATGTCAGCGATTTATCGTTACTTCCAAGAATTATTTCTCGACTTTATTGCAAGGTAGGACAATGAAACTTTGCAAACAAGTTAAGTGTCATAATACCTATCATATATAAAAAGATCGTAAAATAGTGGAGTTCTCCTTTAAGTGTCCTCGTAAATTCACTCTTTAAGTAATTCACTTACGAAAGTGTTCCGTAAGCTTCATGCAACACGCTTTAGGAAACCCGTAACACAATCTTAAGTGCCTGACTTAAGTTAACACTTAAGTACAGGTTTCATGCAACCGGCCCCTGGACACCCAGCTTCTCAGTGTAAGTCACGTGGGTGTGGAAAGTGTGACTGTCCACACCCTTTCTGCTGAGGCAACGAGCCAGATCTCATTAGTGACTTAAGTGAGGATGAAGAGGAACAGGTGGAAAAATCCCGACAGTCATTTCTTCTATACCACAGAGAGAAAAAGGGAGAGATACCACAGAGAGAAAAAGGGAGAGAATCGTGAGATTGATATGCTGAAGGGAACTGTGTGCTGTGATTTGGTCAGACAATCCTGACGAGTGGATAGATGTTCCAGATTTAGGAACTGAAGATGGAAAAAAGTTAGTTCAGAGACAAAGAAGAAGAATCAGACAAAAGGCTAAACGGCAAGCAGCAAAACGTGTTGCAGAGGAATGCCTCCTAAAACGAAAAATTCCTAAACGTGTAGGGCGTGAGTAGTAATAGAGGTTAGTTCAGATCACCGACCAAATTGAGCCCACGGTCCTGTAAAAAGGAAGTGGGCCTACTGGTCAGCGGAAATACCACAAAGTGAGCCTCCAGACAAAATAACTTGGAGTCAGCGGTTGAGCGCGTGAGGGGTGGGTACATAGGGGAGTGCGGTGAAAAAAAACAGTCAGATATGACAGGAGCCCATAAGTAGGAGCGTCCATACGGTATTGGTAAGTGTCACAGCGTTTTCACAAGTGTGGTTATTTTTAGAACAGTTTTCCCGCGAATTTTGACCAATCAGAGAACGTTTCCGGTATGACGTTTTTTATGAATTTTGATGAGATGGCAGGTAAAATAAAGATGGCATCTGATAGCGACAAAGAGTATTCTTCAAGTGAACTAAACTACGAATCGTCTAGTGATAGTGAGAGCAGTATTGAGTCATTCGGTACATCGGAATCAATTGAAAGTGATAGTGGTGACGATTGTGCTTCTAAAGGCATCCAAAGCAAGTGGTTCGAAGAACTCGAACACGAAGTGACCGACTGAGAAGCTGTTGTACAAAGTTGTAGCGTGTGGATGCAAATTAGCCGAAGACTTTCAAAGACATATTTTCGTCTAAACGGCATGCGCTATTTCGTCAGAAAGTGAATTCAATTTATTCTTGGATGTGGTTTTATAGTGGTATCTTGTAATTATCGTTGTGGAGTTTGAAGACAAGGCTATTCAAAAAAATTCGCTGAAACTGATGATGCGCGACAGGACGAGTCACGAGTGAATCAAATTACAAATAAGATTGGTGAAAGTAAGCGTGTTTGTTGTGCCTTTTCTGTTACCTAAAATGACTTAAAAATGGATTGTGAATATTTTTTGTGAGTCTGATTTGAAATATATTAATAAAAACACGCTTCGTTCAAGTTTTGATGTTTAATTTACACACGCTTCACTGTCAATATATAAAAGTTGAGCAAAAATGACACAAAATTACTTTGTTTTTAAACATTCAGTGACCTTCTTACTGCGGTACTCAGTATTATGCGAACTCAGACATTCAAACAGTCGGCTGGACTTGTCAATTACTCTAGTAATCAAATTCAAAACTCAAACCGGAATTCAAAACTAAATACATATTCTTCGACCAAATGATCCGTAATTTAGCTCAAAATCATATTTGGTTTCCATTTGGTCAGTGGGTCTTCTGACTTTTATTGAGAATCGCAGTAAGAGGTTTTTGACTGGTTGAAGTAAGCCGTGCTTTGAACCATCGGCATCAACATGACCATGTGCTCGCGAAGAACTATCGCTTTCAATGCACCTTACTTGACTTTAACTTTGATTTTCTAACGTTTCAGAGGTACAACGCTCCATAATACGTTTGTATTTCTCCGTGAAGTTAACATGAACTGATATTTCTGATCAGAAAACACGCGTTCACATTATCTATCCACGAAACTCTGCCACGAAACCGCCTGGCCATCACTTCAATTCAAATCCTGTAAGTTCACTTCGTTCGGGAAACGCAGTCTAGAATTTTAGGTCAAGGTTCAAAGTAGCGGCCTATGGAATCCCGGGAAGTTGTTGGTATGATAAAATTGTGAATCAGACACAAAGAAAACTGGATAATCCTGACTTTTATTTGTACATTCATCTCTTCGGGTCTTTCGAAATTCCGCCATTTTATTTTTGACGTGAAACCGGAAATGAAACCGCCATACTGGAAACGTTCTCTGATTGGTCAATTGACCTTCTTTCGCGGAAAAACTGTTCTAAAAATAACCACACTTGTGAAAACGCTGTGACATAGACCCAATATAGAGCATGGACGCTCCTACTTATGGGCTCCTGGATATGACCAACTTCAGTCCCCGTGACGACGTAACTGTTGCAGAGAATGAAGAAGGTAGATATCACCACACCGCTAAACCTGGTACGTTATTCGGACCAACACTAAACAAAAAACCTTCTTTATTTGGAGACACAGCATTTCTTAAATGTAACCGGAGTGGTTTTGGAGACCCTCCCTTAATGCAAGTTCATGGATGCAGTAGTGGACTGTTTGGGGGTGGTAGTGGGTTAAGAACATTTGGAACAGCGATAGGTGAACACACATCATCGAAGATGTTAGACGAGATATTGGAAATAGTGCATGTCAAGAAAGTGACAGTGGAAGACCGTACAGTGAGTTTTGACTACCAGTACTTGTCTGCAGAGGAGCGTGGGTTCCAGAGAAGGAAAAGAAAACACGACGGTCAACCTATCTCCAATGTGTACGTGGAAACAAAGAAAGTGACATTGGACGGAAAGACAACCATCGAAAGAGTGGGACGTAAAGCAGAATTTTCTTACCCTGCAGAATGGTATTACCGTGTGCTCGAAACAAATCGAGGATTTAAAGCCCCCACAAGAGATGTAGTGTTGGCCTACGAATGGTATCTGGAAAACCGAGATATTTATAACTGCAACATCCCCAAGGAGTACCGAAGAGATTTTGAAGAATCGTTAAAATGGGTGGTGGGGAATGGTGGTGCGTGTGGCGAGACGGCAGACAAAGAAGACGAAGAGAGTGGAGAACAGTCCTATGGGGTCCAGCAAAGCAAGACGGGGGTCTCTTCTAGGAGAGTTCAAGGGCTGGTGTATAGAGGCGTGTGGACGATGCGGGCAAAATCAAAAATCGGTTCAACAATGGTTGGGGATGTTAAAGGCACAAGGTCAATCGATGTTGGTGGACGGAGAAGATGTGTACCATTTGGACGAAGGTTATGCGGTGGTGTTAAATCCGTTCTGTGGTAAACATTACATCGTGTTGGATTTGCGAGTGACCGATAGGACATGTTTGTGCGATGAAGTAAATGTGGAAGGCGTGAACTGTCCGAACCGTCACTGTTACCCACCATGGGAAAGAACATGCCCTTATTGCGAGGGTAATTTTTTTCGGTGCCGTTGCATCTACAAAAAGAAAGTAAATTGAGAAGTGTACCATTGAAAGATGTTCTTCACGTTGATAGGGTTGTGGTGTTTGTGGTTTGGACGTGTGGACCCTGAAGATGTCTGGCAGCGTTTTCTCATTCGATTGGTTGACCAAATGCAGTCCGAATCCCAAGTTAATAACGGCGTGGTGTGTGGTTCCATACCGCCGACGGGTAGATGCGATGCGGGGTTATCAATGGAGTCCACATGTAACCTTCCGTAGCTTTGTAATGAGTTTTTATTTGGTGGACGTTACCGAGTGGCAAAACGGTGAAGATGGTGAGGGGAGTCACCGGTGTTGCATGTGTGGGAAAGTGTGGGATGAAAAGTATGTACGTCCAGTGGGTGTGTGGGAAAATACAGGATGTTGTTTAGAGGGACACCCGTATCACGATGGAATGGCGTGCAAGTGGGAAGGAAGATATGAACGGTTGAGTTGGTGTGTGGAATGTTGTCGTAGGCGTAAGATGAAATGGGAAGTGATGAGCGGTGGTGGTTGGGATCAAGCGGCACGACGTGACAACATTCAAAGAGACGTGAAGACAGAACATTTGATTTGGGGCAAACCACCAGACCGGTTTTTGTGTGTGATAAGAAGACCCGACATGTACGACGAATGGTAGATGCGATGGAACCCCAGGAAACGACAGACGTGGAGATGACGGAAGACGTGGTGTACCAATTGAAAGAAAACATGTTTAAGGAGTTGGACCAGATGCTTTGGTATGTGAATAACAAGCGTAGTTAGATGAGTGACCGTACTTTGGGTGTGACGAACGACCGACAAATGATGTACGAATTGATCCAGATGATAGAGTTCAAATTGAAAGTCATTACCGCATTACGAGATCAAGTCATAACGGAAGAAAGTCGTCAAGGAATTTGGTGATGGTTGTATGTGGTTGGACTATTTTTCTTGCCGCGTTTACATTTACATTGGCTTTTCAAACAGTAGCCTATTTGGTGATTCAATCGGTGTTGGGTCTGGCGTCGAACCAAGACATAGAAAAGGGACAGACTCGTTGGAAACGGTCAAACCGTCTGACGACAATCCAAGAAGAAGAAGATGAAGACCGACTTTGAGAATATGTTTTTTGGTTTCTTTATGGTGTTGATGGTGATGGTGATGTTTACGTGGTTGCTTCAGTTATTGATTCACGTGTCTGCATTGAAGGCGATGCGAAGAGAACCGGGTGTGAACGAGCAGTTAGACGAATTACACCGTTATCTTCAAAAACCCACGGATTAAACGTTCATTCGTATTTATCTTTCGTCATGAAGAGTGCTCTGGAAGAAATTGGTCTGCTGTTGATTCATTTGAAATCGTTGTCGGATTTGCAAGAGACACTGTTGCGTCAAGTGATGGAACATCTCTTACCGCTTTTGACCGAAGAGAAAAAGAAAAAACAAGAAGAAGAAGAAGAAGATTCGGACGAGTTCCTGTATGAAAGATTGACCAAGATGGACAAGATGATAAATTCAAAGGCATGGCGTAATCCGGACGCAGAACATCATGGACCACGAAAGGAAGAGGATGCAGATGTCGGAAGAAATAATAGAGAACCTAGAAAAGAAGATGAAGATGAGTCTGAAGCAAGAGGTGTTGGAAAAAGCTCAGAGGATGGAAGAAGGTTGTTCGATGTGGCTATCTAAAACCAAAACCGCCTGTTGGGATGTGATCGAAAGTGATTTAAGTGAGGTATCGATAGAAGACTTCGAGCGTTGGATTTCTTTCCTTGAAACGTTGGGTCGCCAAACTCGTGAATTGTCGTTCTTCATAGATTCGTGCGAAAAAGTGTTTCAAGAAGGGGTACGAAAACAAGATGAGCCATAAAAGCAAGCATAAATTCTTAACTTTCACGAAGAACACTTCACTTACACCATGGACCTGTTCGGGTTAGACCGTTATCAAGAGCGTCTCCGTGCCGTAGATGTTTTAATCCAATGGGGCAAAATGGTATCGGGATGGGATGAAAGGATACAAGAAGCGTTGGTTATTAGTTCAAAAGAATTGATTGGATTTAGTGAAGTTGATTCTTTGGTCGAACAGATTGTACGGGAACTGGGTTCCAAGTTACAGTTGGTGAACCGTGAAAAGAAAAAGTATCGGGATCAAGTGAAGGTCACTCACGAATGTTTAAATGTGACTCCTCAACCAGAAACGTTCTCAAACCCACCACCTCCAACAGAGTTGAAAGTGAAGCGCAAAAGAAAAGAAGAGAAACGTGTCAAGAGAAAGAAACCAGATAAAGAAGTGTGTGTGGAACAAGTGGTTCAAGAAGGAGAGGCGCTCATCACCCCCGAACAACAGTTGGTTCAAGAATTAAACCAGTTAGAATACCTGTTACAACAACAACCATAGACATGCATCACCCATGGTGGTGGTCCGTCTTGGTCCAGTTAATCCAAGCCGTGTTAAAGGCTTTTCAGTTATTTGTTCGTCGTCACGCGTTACGTGAAAGTTGTTGTAAAGAGAAGACAAAATAAAATTTGATTTGAACACAACTGCTTTTTTATTGTCGTGCACGTACACGTTTCCATGAACGGGTGGGTGGTTTAAAAAAAGGAACTATTTTCCTCAAAGGATCAAAGGGTGGGAGACTTCCACCTTTTCCTTTCCAATAGTTATTTCCCACATAGTTAATGTATTGAGGTTCTGTGGGTTCTCCAGGATAGGGTACCCAACCCATACTCGTCGTCCACCCTTGACCTTTCTGTTTCTTCTTCTGTTTCTTCCTCGCTCTCTTGTTCTTTTGACCGCTACTCCCTGGGGTGGCTTTTAATTCTTCCAAATCTCTTCTCGCGTCTCTGAGACTTTTTTGCATGCGCGTTCGTCTGACAAACACTTCGTCATCACCAACAGTGGTTGGCGGTGTGGGGAACAAGGGGGTAGGTTTTTGGTCAAACGACAACCGACGCGGTTCTACAGCTTCCACTTCACGACGTACCGGGGTTCTAGACCGTCTTTTCACTGTAACGGGTGCAATGGTTGTGTCTGGAGTAGATGTTGATGCAACCATCAACGTACCGGCGGATGGGGCCCCTGGAATGGATCGACTTTTTTTCATCAGACGCCGGTACAGAAGTAACTTGTCTTTGACCATGTTCAATTTCTCCGACACGGGGATGTTGGTGTCTTTCATCAATTGGTCGAGATCATCTTTCACCTGTATCAGCTGGTTGGTGTAAGGCGTTTTGGATTCTTCTTCACGCATGGCCATCGTTTTCAACAACCGGTTCATGTCCACACCAGTGCCCCCACTCCCCACCATTTTGTGTATACTTCATGAGTGTTGAATGTCGGGTGAAAGAGAACCTTAAATAGTTTTGAGTGTCGATTCCATCCTTTGAATATCCCGTTCTAGTTCTTGAATTTTATCTTGTCGGGTGGATTGTAGTGAAGACCGGGTTCTCTGACGGAAGCTGCGTTGAACTTTCCGAGCCCTTGTTTCACTCCTTGTCGCACTCCTTTTTTCAAACCTCGGAGTAAAAGAGACATGTTCTCCCCACCCCCTTTTTGTATCCATTTACGACGTTCGTTTTGACTGCGTTTGGGGTCACCGATTTTCCGCCATATGTTTTTTTGATTGGCTATCGATTTCAGTTGGGTTCGGGGGATTGGAAGCCTTCCTTGAAGAAAATTGTATGTGATTTCACTCATCGCATCCACTTGATCTGGGGTGGCGTACTTGAGTAATTGACGTCGTTGCGTAGACGTTCCACTGCTTAAAGCATCCCAATACCGACCTTGACGTTGGACACGTCGCCCACCCATCATCGTGTCCTCTTTTTCTTCTTTCGCCATACCCGTAATTGTTTACCAGCTACTGTCGGAAAACGTTGTCCTCCACTTTGAAAACGAGGAAATGCTTTCTGTAGTCCGTCGTAGCGGAGTTGTACACGTTTCTTTTTATACCATGCACCACCCCGACCTTTCATCAACCATTTCGGTAGATTATGGTTATGATTAAGAACACCCACTGTCTTCTTCATCTTCTTCTTCCACGGCCAGGCTCCAACCATTTTTTGTTGGTCTTTTATTTCTTACCACCTCCCCAAAAACTCTTCAGGTATTTATCTGTTTTTTTTCTTATCTGCAATCTTACTCAGGATTGCATCTCCAGCGAAACCAACACCCGAGCTTACACCAGCCGACACCAATGCCGGGCCTGCTTTCTTAATAAGTTTCTTGGCCATAGTTTTCACTATTGTCTTGGAAAGTCTCCGTTTGAGCGCCCTCTTCGCACCAGCCTTTAGCATCCGTCGTGCCCTTGCACTCGCCATTCGTCTCATACCTGCACGCGCCAACAAACCCCAAAAACCACCACGTTGATTACCGCCAATTCGACTTCTTCTTCTTCCCCCTTGCATTTTTTTATGGGGGTGGAACACCTTTGAAAGGTCGTGGGGCTGCACCAAATGTAACTGTCTCCACTAAACCGTTGGCTAAACGTTTTCCAAATTTCTCCAAACCGTTCACAAATGATTTCCAATCTCCTCCGCGTTGTCCCGACCCTGCGTAGATGGGTATCCTTTGTCGTCCTTTACCTATATAGATAGGGGGTGATGGTCTACGCCTTCCTCCTTTATAGATGGGGATTGACGCTCTTCTACATCTTCCTCCTTTATAGATAGGGATCCGTCCCCCACGACGACGCCCTCCAATTAAACCACCTGTGATCCTCGACGAGTATTCATCATTGATATCTCTTTCTTCTCCTTTGTTTCCACATCACTGTTTTATACTCTATGTCAAACACGTCTTCCAGGTTTTACCCTCCGCAATCGACGCTGCTTCAAACGACGGCGGTTGGTAGTCATTTTTTCTTATCTTCTTCTTCTTCTTCTTCTTCTCCTCCCACCTTTCATCTTCTGCACCCGCCATCCGTCTTTTTGTCCTTTTTTAAATGCCTTTCCCAAATAACCACCTTCACAGCCCTTTCACCGAGATTAATTGCCCTATCTGCACCCGCCATCCGTCTTTTTGTTTTTCCTTTTTTGAAATTCTTATTTATGCTTTTTTTTCAAGTGTTCAATGCCTTTCCACAAATAACCACCAAAATTCACAGCCCTTTCACCGAGATTAATTGCCCTATCAATACGTTTGAAAAATTTCTTGATACCTCTCCCGCGTTGAATCCGTCCCACCATGTTTAGGCTTTTTCTTCTTTTCTTGAAATTCTTATTTATGCTTTTTTTTCAAGTGTTCAATCATCCTGTGCACACTCCCTTCGGATGTAAACGTACCGTCGTGTGAGGAATCCACAGCCTCTGCCTGTTCTCGTTCCTTTTCCAAGTTTTCCAAGGAGTGACGACCCTCAAATTGTTGAATTCTGCGTACGTCTCCGCATACTTCTTCGATATCTCCAAAAATGCTTCTGCATTGGGTACAAGACCCATCCGTACTAATCTTGTCGAAATTCTTCAGTCGGGTCGGGTTGTGGCGAAGAGGTGGTTGTGTTCCCCAGCATTCCATCGATGGGTTGTGTTTCTAGTGGGGTGTAAACCTCATCCCAACCGTCGTCTACCCCGGGAAAGATCAATTCGTCCATCCCTTGTCCACGTACACTTCCTGAGGTCCTGTATCAGAGGGGAAAATGTTCGTACGTAGTCGTAACGACTCGGGTGTATCCGTTTCAAAGTCGAACATCAAATAACCGTAGGGTGGGTCGGTAGCGTCTTTAAATGCTTCTTCCACGTACTACTGTTTAGGAAACGCCTGGCGAAACAAAAACGCCATCTGTGACCGATCGCGAGGGTTTTTAAAAGCCACCACATAATGGGCATTTAGACTTTGAGTGCGTTGACCTTTGCGAAATAAATTCTGCGTCAACAACACTGTGGTCAATTGACGGTGGTGTGTTCCACGGGTGAAGAGTTTTTCCACCTCGTCGTTGTTGGAACACTCAGCCATCAGATCGTCCAACACCAACAACCCCGGTTGACCTTCAAACTTTTCATAAAAATCTTCAGGCAATCCTTTCACCCACTGCACTTCTTCAGGAAACGATGTGTCGAACATCGGTTGCCATTCTCCATAACAGTACACCACCCGGGGAAGTGGTTGTCGAAACAACCCTTCACGTTCGCGAACCAATTTTGCCACCCAATGGGTTTTACCTGATTTGCTCGGACCCACCACTTGTAGGTTGGAGGGGGTCTTCAGACGGGGATCAAATCCTTCCATGATCAAATACAAAACACACACACACACACAGAGGTGGGAACAGTATTTATTAAGAAAGTTCATGAACAACAACGTCGTCGACGTTGTGCGTCGCGACGGCACACAGAACTTTGACAAAACTGACGGCTTTTCTGACTACGCAACACGTGCGGCGAACGGCACACCCAATGACACACCCGTCGGTCATTAACCCAAGGTGGTCCGGTAAACGCCATCACAATGTCTTTCAATGACCGACCACGCACCCGTTGACTCAAGTAGTAAAGACAGTAGTGACCGCAGACGGTTGTCTGGGGGCTTTGAAGACTTCGGGTGCTGTTCCGACACTCGCGACCCAAATAGTTCCCCCACGACGGGTGGTACGAGTGAGGTGTCTGTCCGTAACTGTCAAAAAATTCCGCCCGACCTTCCTTGTCCCAATACATAGCCACCCAATGTGTACCCGGTCGATCCGACAAATCGGTGTTGACGATCAATCCCGTGCCTGGACGGTGGGTGGGTGGAAGACGGTCGGCGGGGAACACCCCCAGGAAGGAAGAGTGCAACCGTCCATCGACCCGTACCAACCAACGCAATTGTTGAGAATCCAGACCTCCTTCAGTGGGCATCTTTTCTTCTTTAATAATTCTTGGACATCAACACCACCTTGTTGGGGTCCACCAAGACCGTCAAATTTTCGCTCAAAGGAGTCTTGAAGTTCAGGAACAGGTCCAACGTCCCTTCGTTTTTCTTGTACGTGTAGTTCTTGGCGTCTTTTCCGTCTGGAGTTAGGTTTAGACACAGCAAGGCGTTTCCATGTGCGTAATCTTTTCTTTTTATGCCATTGGAAAACCCTCGATGCATGTTCCCGGTCGACGAAAACATCATTTCATACCCTTCCACACCATCGTGCGATTTGAATTCAATGCGGTTTATGGGACGTTCTGACCCATTGATCACCATGCGGAGATCTTTCAGTCCAAATAATTTGAAGTTGTAGGGGTTTTCGTTGTACGCCCCATTGAAGGCTGTCGATTTAACAAAACCAATTGTCAATTGGTCGGGCACCGATTGTTGGAAGATCGGTGAAGGAGAAAACGGATTTCCCCATTTCCATGGTACGACGGATGGATTTGCTGGTACGGATGGGGTACACCACTGTTTGCTGTTGTTTGTATTGTTTGTCTTCGATTTCCAAATGAACAGAGGGGTTTATTTTGACGTGACGGAACAATGCACTTGTGATTTTGAAACGGGCTGAGGCCCCCGCTGCGGCCATCAACACAAATTGAGGGTCGTTGAAATCGATCTGAATGACGATCGACACCCCTGGCCCCAAAGAACGACCCGACTGAAAGACGTCCACGGCCGGTTGGATGGTGAAGTGTACTTCGCGACTAGCTTGTTTGATGTCGAAAGGGCTAACCCCAGTTCCGTCACTGGTGTAGTGGGTGTAAAACAGACGGGTGCGTTCGTCGAAACCTTTGTTGTAGGCGGGGCGGTCACAGCCAAGGGGACATTGGTGGCCCCTGTGGTGTAATTGTTCATCTTGGCGTCGGTGGCCTCGTCCGTGTACCACCCTTCGATCTGAAGGTAATTGTCTTTCTGATCGGGGGTGAAATTTCTCAAATTGGAGTCGTACGTAATGGTACAGGTCGGTCGGTTCGCCGACCGACGTGTCGTTCAATTTCACGTCAAACCGTTTGAACGAATGCCCCACGTTGTTCACCACCCCAATGTTCAACCCCTCCTCTATGTCTGCCCCATTGGCTTGGATGAGTTTCACCCCCAAAGTGAGTTGACACATCCCCATGTCGATAAAATCGGTGGAGGGTGGGATGAAGAATTGACACGGGGTCATGGTGGCTTGAGTGGGGTAATAATCTTGCCAGAACCCATCTTTCACCGAGACTTCCGTCGGCAACGAACTAAACAAATCCCCCAATTGGGCTTTCTTGACGGGGATGAGTCGTCCTGCACTTTCACTTCCTGCCAAACGTTTGCGTCCACCCAACATCATCATCAATCGAACACGTCAAAGCTTTTCACTTGTTTCCTGCGTCGTGGTTTCTTTTTCTTGATGGTAGCGGTCGCCGTGGGAGCGCGTCTCTTGCGGCGTGGCCTTTTATGGGAAACCGAAGGAGCTGCTCCCGAATACCGGGTCAGCGCTTGGGACTTTTCCAACATACGATTCTGCAACGCGTCTTTAAAATCGCGACCATCCAACACGTCTCGAGCCACTTGAGCGCCCACGTTGCCCACGGCTTGTTTCCCCACCGCCACGGCTTCTTGGGTGGCACGCACCACTTTGTTTTGAATCCCTCGCATCATACCTCCGAACCCGACCATCGTGATTGTCGTGTGTGGGTAACACCTCTTCCAACAGGGTCTTTTATCACCGATCGGATTGACGGGGGCGGATGTGCAGCGTGACGAGAACCAACCCGTCTCCAAAATCCACCGTTTGACCCCGCGAATCGCGGAGGTACATGTCCACGTCTTGAAAGGTGGACATACGCAACGTGTTGTAGTGGGGGTGTTTGAATTCGTACGTCTTGCGCCCCCCGTGTACACCCCCCACCGGTACGATGTCCAACACCGGCGCGTTGAAATTCCCCACGATGGAATAATCCACGATGTTGGTGTACACGTACATACCCCCCATCAGTCCGCGACCCAACACGATTTCAGAAAACCGGAGACCGCTCCGCAACACAGCGGTGGGGGGGGAGGGGGGAGTTTCACGCTCGATCCGGTGTCGGGGAGAGTCCAGGTTTTCCCAGACCACACCATGGGGGAACCCCCTTGCCAAACCAATTGTGTTTTGTCAGGTTTGATGAAAGCGGGTGGATTGGGTTGAGGTTTAAACCCTAGCTCGGCGTCAGATTTGTTTTTGGGGAATCCAAAGTAATCCACCAGCTCCAGAGACATCATCACGTGAAGGTTCTTATCGAGCGTCCACCGTTTCAACACCACCGTGTTCTGATCCTCTTCCATCCAAATCTTGGTCCACCGACTATTATCGAGCGCGGCCTGCACTGATTCAGATCTCGAAGTTAAAATGTTCATGTTAAAATCTGCCTGAAAATCACCTTCGTGTTTTCCTTCGGTAAAACCCAACCGTTTCATTATGGAATTACCGGTGACCGTAAATCCTTCGGAATGACCTTTTCCATCAGAATCCTTTATGATGGAATAGGTGCATGTAGTCTCCATTTTAGGTGGGTCTGTTGGACCAGACCCCGCGAACATGTGCGACGTTATCTTATTCAAGGAAAATACACCGTTGACCCATTTCAAAATTTCGTCCACCGTGTCTAGACCAGGGGCCAGGGTTGACCTTCTGTAGTAAGTGAAAGCGGGTTTGGTTTGTTTTGCGGTGTACACCAATGCGTATACGATCAATTCATTCGACCCGTCCACCACACAACTCCCCTCATTGACATTTTGGACGTGTTGGGTGATCACTTCATGCACTTGGGTGTTGAATGCTTTCACCAAACTCTCGGTAGAGTGGTATTTCTCCTCCGGTAGGTTGTGCCACTTCGCACCACTAATTGGAAACCACACATTATTGGGGATCACCCCTATTCCGACTTGACGCATCGGTGACAGTTGTTCGATCCGCCCTTCGGGGGTGGGCACTGCTAGATACACCATTCCTACTTCCCAGTCGTCAGGTACATAGTTGAGAGAGGCAGGGAGACGAACAGTGAACGTGTGTCCCGTATTGTCAGGATACAATTCTTTGGATGAATTGCTGGGTAACACCAAACGTCGTTCCCCCATGGGTAAGCGTTTCTTGAGAAAATGTAACACCACCACCGTCTGTCCGCGATCAAACACCACCAGAGTTTTTCCAAACTCGTTACGCAGTATAAGATGGATCGACTCTATATACCCCACCCTCAAGGGACAATACATCAATTGTTCGGGCTCTCGCAACATTCCACCAAGAGACATTCCCTCTACCAATCCCGCTTTCATGTCCACGGTGCACAGGAGTGGTGCTTCCACATTCCCCACCAACGTCCCGGTCACCAGATTTGAATAGATGAACACATTGTCAAAAACGTTTTGTTTCCCCAGAGGTGGGAGAAATACCGATGTCACGGCCACCGTCCATTCGTCGAGCTCGGTAAAATTCAACGCATAGGGCAAGGGGACCATGTAATCCCAGGCCGTGTTCATCTGTTCTGTAGTGATTACATTGCTCGGGAGACGCACGTAGAACGATTCTCTGTGCGGTAAACCACTCATTCCAACTGCGAGGCGGGGATCCAACTGTTGTATTTCTCAGGCCAACCTTTCCACTGCACCAACACTTCACTTTTTCCGACACGTCGACGGCGTTTCACAATCGCTTCCACACGGAATCTTCAGGACGCCCCGTCACCCGTTGCAAATCCTGCTCGTAGAAAGAACCTTTGATGGGATCTCCGTCCCATTCGTTCAATTTATACCGTGGTGGGGTACCGTGCATCTGCGACGCAATCACAAACACTTCTTCCGTCCAGTTGGCCAAGTACCCTTTTTTGAACGCTCGACCCAATTTACTCATGCGGACTTGATCACCCACACGAAAGCGGAATCGACGGCGGGGGGTGGATTTTACGTCGTTGTCGTACAGCGTGTGCCATACTTCTTGGGCGTTTTCGTGTGTGACAGAGTCGGGGCTGCGACGAATCGATCGGTGGTACGCCTGGTTGTAACCGTTCACAAATTCCGGCAAGACGTCCACGTACTTTTGAGTGTTCTGGGTGGTGAAATACCGCCAGAGTCGATTTTTAATAGTGCGGTGAAACCGTTCAACGATTTGAGCTTTGGGATCGCTGTAGGTGACAAAATGAGGAATCCCCTGGGATTTGAAAAACGCTTGTACGTGACGGTTGAGGAATTCTGTCCCTTGATCGGTCTGCAACACTTGTGGTTGACGGCCTTCTTTGAAAATACTTTGAAAGGCTTGAATGATTTGAGGGGTGGTTTTATTTTTGATCGGACGGACCCAAGCGTAGCGTGACAACACATCCACACACGTCAACCAATGTTTGTAGCCTTGGTTGTCACCAGACAACCGTTGCAAGTCCACCAGATCACTTTGCCATTGTTCATCCAACCCATCCACTATCACACGACTTCGACGGAACCGACGCTGCACGGGTTTGTGAAGCGTGTACCCCGGTTGTTTTTCCAACCATTCTTTGACTTGCCGACGTCGAATCCCATGTTTTTGAACTTGACGGGCCAATTGGTTGTATCCTGCATAGCCTTCAGCCTTCTTTGGGTTGTAGTACGACCGATGCAACAGTTGTTGAATTTGGACTTTCGTCTTCCGACGACGACGACGACGAGGCGGCATCTTCTTCCGTCACCACCACTACAGTCCCCCCACAACAGGCTATCCAACAGCGGAACCGTTTACACCAATCCGACACACTGGGGGGAAGCATGCTCATTCATCTGTTCCGGCTCGGGTGAAGGTGTTTTTATGGTCTTCTTTCTAACCCTTGCTTCTCTTTTCTCTTTTCTTTTCTCTTTTCTCTTCTTCCACAGATGTGCAGTTCTCGCATGCCATCGTTTCTCTACGCGGAGTTTGAGACCTAAGGTTTGGCACTCGTTTTTAAGGTCTGTCAACTTCACACGGTTGTACAAAATTTCCCCCAGCTTTTCTTGATCTCTTCCATTTAGACGGATGGTCCAATGGTTAAACTTTTGGGCGTCTCCGTTCCGATGTATCGAACGCACTTCCCCTTCACGACTCATTGGTAACATTATGCATCGGTACCTTTCTTCCAAATCCATTAACATCGCCTCCGTGTGGACGTTCAACCACGCACGCGTCTGTGCGACCGTCTGCTTGATCGTCCGGTATGTTTTCTCATCGGTCATGATAGAGGTACTGGTCATCGGTCACTCTCTCTTTCGTCTAAATACCCGTACGGCACTCCACGACGTATTCGTTTGTCGTACACCACACGAAAGTCCTTGGACATCTGTATGGTCTTCAACTGACGACGTTTGGCGTCACGTTGGATGCGGTGCGGTTCCGTGACCACGTACTTTTCTTCCATGCCTTCCACCAACCGTAGCATGGTTTGAAAATTCACCACAGCACTCGACGTCACATTGAGAGGGATGCCTTTGCACTTCACTTCCTTGTCACCTTGGTCGGTCACGTAGGCGTAACTCTTGGGACCGGTCGAGACAAATTCACGAATAAAGTCCCCCGGCCATTTCAATTCTGACGTCAAATCCCCCAAATAATCTCCCAACGGTAGCAAAGCTTGTCCTGGGTGGGTGACGTAGAAGATCGAATCGGTGTCAAAGTACGTTCTTGGAGCTCTTCCAAATAGCGGTACAATTTCAAACGAGCAAACGACGTCACAAACGCCGCATGCACCACACTTGCAAACCCACTTTCGCGCGTGAAGTCGTCGACCCGATCATATTGTAGTTGAGCCAGGTTTTCGTTGATCAACAACAGGTGTTTGACCTCGGTTTTAGGACCAAACATGAGTTCAGCAAACCGTTTGGGGTCGTCCACGTATTCGGTGACGGGTAAGTGAGGGTTTGACCAAATTTCCCCCACAAACTATTCAACATCAATTTGACCAAATTTCGCAACCCCGGATTGGCTTCTATGTGTTCCAGAAGGATTCCTTCATGCGCCAAGTACTCGTCCACGTACCGTTGTTTGTCTTCTTCCGTATGACACCATGCAGGCCAACCGGAGGCTTCTTGTTTCAAACGCAGGTAGGTCTTTACGTACTTCCCAAACAATTCCGTCGACTTCTCTGGGTAGTGCCACACTTCGTACACGTCAAGAATGACGTATCCAAGAGCGACGGCTTTTTCCAATGCGGGGGTGGTCCACGTCCCCACTAAAGCACGTTATTCGGCGTTGTGACAACATCGCCCTCTCGTTTGTCTGAGCTGTTCGGCACACGTGCGGCACAACACAAACATCAGTTTGTTTTGAATGTGTGACGGCAAGACGGGGATGTACAAGTGGTGTGGGGGGAGCACTTTGACTTTGTTGAGCCCGTAATAGTGTTCCGTCAGGGGTGTTTGAAAGTCCCGTCGGACCAAAGTGGGGTGACCGACAGGGTAGGCACCCCCCGACAACATCACGGACGGGTACAACGAGGTGAAATCCACGTGATCGACACGACTTCCTTCGGGGCATTTAAAATGCAGTTTGAGAGCATTGGTGCGACCCCCAAACAACCCTTCGCGGGGGTTCAGCGGCTCTCGGTGTTTCATCCATTGGGGGAATGTGTCGTCGTCACCTTGCATACCGTCCCATTCGTGTTCCCACATTTCCACCACCTTGAACCCCCATTCCCGCAACCGTCGTGTACGTTGTTCTGTTCCGTTGCGTACATCTCCCATCTTCTGACGTAGTTTGGGGTGGAACATCTGTGCGTTGGGGAAACAGAGGGAACAAGCATGCCAAAAACATCCATGAAATTGGTACACAGTGCGGGTCTTTGGGTCGTACCCATCCACTTTGGCCCCCAAAATCGACGTTTCCCCCTCCACACTGTAGCAGGTGTGAAGTCGGAGCCCCGGAGTTTGTTGTTCCAATCGCCACAACCATTTCTTGGCTTTCAACGACTGTATGTCTTGGGGTGTATATGTTAAGGGAGGCTCTAGGCAGAGGTGGTCGGATCGTTGTTTATTCAAGCTCTGGCTGGCTAGGACTAATTACAAGTTGTGGTGCGGTCACCTTTATAGTGACGTACTAATTGTCTATCATTATATCAATGTCAGTTTAATCTAGGGTTGTGATTGGCTATATCCTATGTGCTTCTAGATTACAATTATCAAATACGTAGCTAAGTCGTACAAGTAATCTAAAGATTCTATATAGTTAACTTCTGCAACACTGCAACAAAGTTACACTGTTGGATAGTAATAATTATAAGTTATCTGATTGTGTCTAAATATTGTAAGTGGAAAATAGGAATAAGAAGTTCTGACGAAGTATAGTGGCTTGGGGTGTGGTAGATAATTATGTGTGGTCTATGCCAAAATAGGAGGAGACTAAATGATAAGATTATAAGAAATTGCATGATCTGGAATACCATCTGGTTCTAGAGATAATGGAATTAAAGTCTTAATGATATTAACTTAGCTTATCTAGAAGTGTTTGAGAATATAAAGCAATTAATAGTATTGGATTAAATCAGTGATTCTGTTGTGTAACATGGCTCTCTTCTTAATTTAGAGCTCCGTCGATAAAAAAATTGATTATATGCTGATTTAAACGAACCTTTTTTTTTTTTTTTGTGCTACCACTAAATGTGTAGAATCAATATAAGATTGTAAGCTTATGCGATAATTATATATATAATCATCATTGTCGTTTTCTAATAATTATAAATGGATAATTTTAACATATATATTTTTTGTTGTTGTTATTTCTTGTTCCTTTTCCATTTTTTTTTAACATAGACTACTTAATACAATTTGTGGTTTGTCATATCAAAACCACACTCAATGATGTTGATTATCATACTTAAAAATATATGATTATAAAGTTCAATCAATATATCTGAAAATAACTGCAGTATAGTTATATCAGTGTTCAATGTTCTTAAATCTAAATTGTTCCGTAAAATAATTCATAGTTCATAGTTCTTTGTTTGATTCAGTGTTACCGTAGTTTTTCGATAGTTCAAACAGGTTGTCCTGGAACATCAGTTGGAATATCATCCTGACAATGTAGATGAATACATTCAAGGTCTTGTTCTGTAGACTCCATAGGGTTTTGGCATTCAATACATTGTTGTTCATCAGTAGTCAGTTTCTTTTGATACTTTACGACGTAATTGTTAATCTCTTCATTTTGATGTTTGTTAATCTTGTAATAACAGCATAGGAATATTATGAGAGTAGTGCTGTTACAAAATGCTAGGCCAAGTGCAACACTTGCGACAATCAGAGCGTCGGAAGTTTCATACGTTTCTGTGATCGTATCAATGTCTTGTTCTATCTTTTGGAATTTTCGTTGTAAGTTTCCATCTATTCTGAAGAATGTTTTATCAAGTGCTTCTATAACAGTTTTGTTGATATGCAATTGAGGTCCAATGTTCAATGATTTGTAATGAAGTTGGAAAGCTGAATCGTTTTTTGAAGGGAACCAGTTTACATACCGTACTTGGTCTGGTTGAAATAGTGGAATGGACATCCTTAGAGTTTTTGGACATGTACCAATTCCAGTCTTGAGGATTTCATTGCATGGTATGTTGTATATAGACAGAGGTGTAGTCTGCAGCTTTCCAGATTTTAGAGAGAGGTTGATAGTTGTTGTGGCTAGGTAGTACCTTCCACCAAGATGATATATAGGCTCCAATGAATCACATGGTATTGGAACGTGGTTTCGTTTGAAATTAACTTGAGTACCATCAGTCCATGGAAGACCAAGCCAAGTAGCATTGTCTGAGGTCTTCAGAAGAGTATCAGGACAAATAAATGCATGATGTTGATTAAAGCATGCAACCAGCGCATCAGCCTTTAAAATAAAATTATAATCGAGACAAGAAACTAATACTAGATCTTCTCTTGCTAAAGGTCCTGAATAACACTTATCCTTAATTTGATATTTTACTGGAACTAGTGATTCAATTGTACAGAAAGCTTTCGTATTAGTAATACGAGGAACGGTTACCAACGTGTGAAGAGAAATATACATCTTACTACGTTCATACTCTGTGACTGGATTAATTAGTAATGGAAAACCATCGTCAAGTGCTTTGGCTGTTAGTGACATTTTTGATAAAGATTTAAAACGTGAGGAAACCGCAGCAATAACTGCTTGAGGAAGGTCACTATAGCCTACCAATTGGCGATTTCTTAAATGAGCAAACTGAGTGACAATGTCTTGTATTTCTACCAAACGAAGGAGAAAAGTTAAAAAAAAAAGTTCACTTCTGATGAGAATTGAATTCACCAAGGAATACAGATGCGCGTAGCATGTTTTTATGTGTGTCTGTTAGAATGTCATTTCAGTACATGTTGTGTTACAAAGGTCATCATATTAAGTGTTGGGTCACTTATGTATTATTGTATTACATATTACGTGCGTCAGTTCAGTGTTGTCTTTCATAACGATCAAACATGAAAGCGAGCAGGGTCAAAACTGACTCGCTCGTGCTTCTCGTTAGTGAGGATTTAGTTAGTATTGAAACATTGTGGTTGGAATGGATTGGAGTTGTTGTCTGTCAGTCGGTCGGTCCGGCGTTAAAGAATATGGAATATCCCAGGATCGAACGGGAAAGTGCCGTAGTTATTACAGACTTGTAGCATGGAAATAATGTAGGTACATTGCGATTGCAGCAAATAGAATGATATAAGTTAGAAATGCTATGTACTAATGACTTACTGGCTTTAGGTATCATGTCTTGGATAGAGAGATTTGATTTCAATTTCGAAAAATGTGTTGCATTCAATTCGTCTTGGTTGCCTATGGGCTCTTGCATGTCTATCGCCTTTGTATGTAAACTGCATTTATTTGCAATAAAATGTGCTTCTGGAATATCAATTGCCTTATGTTTGTTGCTTATATCTTGAACATCTTGATGTTGCGTTTCTATTGCCTTGTGTAAAATACTTTGATCAGAGAGAAAAACTGCTTCTTTTGCAACTGTTTGCATTATTATATCATTATCTTTGGCCTTGACTGTTTCGTCTTGTGACTGTATTTGTATTTCGGGAATATCGAAAATGCTCTGATCAGCGACCGTATCTTCGGCTTTTAAATTTGCAATTGATTGACTGTCATTGTGCTGACATGTTTTAACTTGGATACCAGATGTATCTCTGGCTACGGCTTGTGGCATATCGTCTGGTGCGACGAAACTTGTAAATTTCTCAAATAATTTGATTGGCGATGCATGTAATATATGCTTTAGGATGTGGAACGAACTACTAAAAACGGAAAACATGTTCCACTCGGTTTTCTTTAAATTTTGTGCAGTTTGTGTAAGCCTTTCTGCGTTTAAGTAATTGACGATTGAGCGCATATACTTGCAATAATAGGACGGCAGTAAGGAAAAAATATATTTTATCGTTGCAAATAAACCGTACTTTATTTTCTTTATTTGTAGCAAGCGATTGGAAAATCTACTGGTTATTGGAGCTATGATATGTGGAGTATCAACTTGTAGTTTCACATGAGGAATGCAATCCGGAATATTTAAAACCATTGTTTGAGTACCAGTTGTTGTCATAGAATCACGAAAATTAATTCTAGAATCAGTATCTAAAGTCGTAAGAACTGAAAAGTCATTACTGTCTAAGCCAATTAAAACGTCTGCCGTTGGAAGCGGATTATCTAACTTAAGCTGTTTACCTAAATTGTCGGCCTCTTGTGTGGTAATGGAGCTGTCAGAATCGTTGCCAGATATGTCAACTACCATATCCGGAGTTTTTGGAGATTCGCAATTATCACTGGAAATTACTGGCATTTGTTCAGTATTATTACCTGGTCGCGACATTTGGGTATTTATACTACGAATTGGAGAACTATTTTCTGAGTTAGGAAAAATTATGTGGTCTGATTCTAGCCCAAAAGGTGTTTCTTTAGTAACGCTATGCGACGCGTGACTAGAATTACTTAGTGTTAAGCTATGGCTAGATTCATTTGTGCTAATACTTGCATTATTATTGCTGCGAGCGAAGCGAGCAGCGAAACTAATCCGGACATGGGCTTGGGCTTCCTGTGTTGTGTGTGGACGCGTGTCACTGGGCTCTTTATTATCCAGCTTGATTCGAGATTTGAGGAATCGATCAAGATGATTTCTGAGTATGACGTCAATGGTCCACATCATGCTTCGACTTATGACGTCACTGCTCATGACCTCGTGGTTTATATTGCGAAATCACTGCTCATGTCCTCGTGGTTTATATTGCGAAATCCACATCGTGCTTCGACTGGTTCGTTTCTACATTTACTATATAGCAAGGTAAGTGTTCTTTTCTAAGTTAACAACAATGTCTTTCGCATCTTTATTCGTTGCTGGAAGCAGTCATCAGGGTGACGAACGATTTAGTAAAATTTCGAGGGGAAGACAATGTGCTTTTATGAGTCTTTCAGCTCTATTATGTGCAAAGTCGTGCCAATTGCCACACTGGAGGAGTCGAACAATCGATGAAATATTAACAGAAGGAGACAGGATGTACCTTAATGCCCTTGAAAACCAACTTATTCCAGATGCAGATACATTGTCGCTAAACTATCTGCCCAATCGTGCTTGCTGGTCCGTAAAATCGCCTATGAAATCGCCTATCGAGGGAGACTTTGCAAATCAATCGTCCATTGTAGTTTCACCTATTAGGGTGACAAATACTGATCTACCCGTTGTGGTAGAGCCCATTGAGGCACAATCACCTATTAGGGTGACAAATATTGATCTACCCGTTGTGGTAGAGCCCATTGAGGCACAAAACGAAACAAAAAACAACCCATTGTGGTTAACTGCCAAAAATGTAGAATGACTGTCAAAGTTAACTCCTGCATCAATGACTGCAGTCTCAAGCTACTCTTCAGAACAAGCCAGAGTAAAACAATTCGTCTGACAGTATTTAACAGTGAAGTCCACTTACTACTTTCACTGTGTCATATTGACATCAACCATGTCACAGACATTGAAGTCACAGAAGCACTGTTAAGTCTGGAAAATATATTCATAAGTTATGACTCTGTGATTAACAAACTCACAGACGTAAAAGAAATGGTCTAGATCAATGTCAGATTAGTTCACTACAAAGTCAACCATTGTTACTGTTACTACGGTTACTACCGTTACTAAATGTATATACCGTTACTACCGTTGTTGTTATTGTTAAGTTGTTATTGTTTCAAATACAATTTGCTATTTTCGATCAATAGCCATTAGTTTTATTGAGTTCCTGAAATTGTTTTTATAAATAAAAAATACAACAAAAATATGATCATTTCCATTCATTGTTGTCCAATATAGATTAATACAGTGAAAAGTAGTTCTGACAATGTTATTTTACAATTATAATCCATTTGTTAAACAATTACCACACAATTTCTGGGGGTAGGGGTCACATCGATTTGCCTAGTTTCGCGATGTGACCTTGTTAGTTTGATTGATTAGAACGAGGGTGTTGAGTGTATTGTGCGGAGCGATTAGGAAATGTTCGATTTGCTGGCTGCGGTATGCGCGGGTCTGCTCTATAAAATGGTGCACGACAATTACGATAATGGTGTCCTACACGACTGCAATTGGAACACACGATTTGCCCCAATGTTGTGCGATCGTTTGATCTCCCAAAGTCGCCGCGGGCATTAAACCTAGGACGAAAATTATCACTGTACTGGCGAGATTCGTTACGATATGGGCGTGAGTTATCATATTGGCGATTATACGGTCGAGGACTATTATACGAGCTATTATAAGAGCTATTATAAGGGCCATTGCTACGAGCTGGGGATTCCATTGACCTTAACTCTTGTCTAATTATCCGCCTTAGATCATCTGACCCTATTTAACAATTAGTCTGTAATACCACACTGACATATAATTTACCAGATACATCTTCATCATCCAGAAGAGGCATGCTCGAGGATCCAGCGGTTTTTGTCCGCGCTCCGAAGTCACCTGCCAAGAGAACCGCTGGATAAATTACCTACTAGTACGAGTTCTGGGGCGTGATACGCTCTCAAACGGATTTAGCATAGCTCGCATTTCAGACCCTAAAGAAATGTCAAAAATGACAAAAGTGACAACTGAAGTCCAGATTGTTCATAATGATATATACGCTGAAAACTCCGTATTCCGTACTCGTGGTGCGTATTCTTTCAGTTGGCGGCACTTGTTGCTTCAAATCGTTTCTGGCCTCCCAATTCAAACAAAACATTTACCAGCGCTAAGGATCGGATATCACAAGCAAAAATATCAAGCTTTTGCCATATCCTGTTGGTAGCTGTGCAAATACATATCATTCCCCTTTTTTTTTAACGATAATTAAACGCTTCGAGAACCATGAAGGTCCATGAACTGTTCTGGCTTTAGGAAATCGATCCCGGGGAAAAACTAGAGTACGTGATCGATAGCATCACGCAAATGCATTTCTTTAAAACATCCGTCAACATGGACGCTATCTTTGAAAATTATGGTCGAGTTTTGATTGGCCCTCTTTTTTAACTTCAAAAAGAGGGCCAATTAAAATCAAGATTCGTATCACGCCACAGAACTCGTAATAGCAGGTAATTTATCCAGCGGGTTCTCTTGGCCGGTGACTTCGGAGAGCGGACAAAAACCGCGGGATCCTCGAGCATGCCAGAAGAGGCTGCATTACAACACTTAGGTGACTGTCACAACTAGCGTCGGGCTGACTCGTCGTGTAAGTTGAATGTATTAATATTGGATTGGCCAGTAAATGTGGACAGCAAGTCCAAGGAGGATGCATCCAATGTGCTGTCGCTTGTCACTCCTGATCAAAACAGAAACATAAATTTGAAGACACAACTCAAGGAGTTTTGTACAAAATCTTACTGAAGTGACATCTAGTAGTGCATTTCGCGATCGACTGCAAGCCAGACTAGAGTGCAAATATTCAATTAATTGTTGAAAACAGTAATAATTGTTTCACGATTTATATCGCCTATAAAGCAACACAATTTAGGATCATCACGTGCTTTACTAAATTTATAACAAATTATTTATAATGTCAAAATGAACAAACAACTACAGCAAGCTTTGTACAGCTCTCTTGCAACGCCGATAAATTGTTGATTTTTTTAATTATCAACACAAGTTTTGAAGCGTTTCTTTCATGTACCCAGTTTCATAGCAGCCGTTCTGAAACGATTGAGAAATAAAAATCATTGAAGAGCTATTTATTTATATTATTATTGTATCGAGAGTATGAATAATTTTGAAACTTTGACTCATGTACCTGCCAATGTCAGACCCGAGTCTATGCCACCAGCAATCTCCAAGAAGTATGGGTCGTGATTCGGGGCCTCTTCCTGTCATTTTCCGCGAAGTTGACACCTTTCTAAACTCTTTTTTCGCACCCAAAACCATTGTTCGCCACTTATCTTTCACTTCTTGAACAGTGCGTAAACACATGCCGAGAGAGTTTACTTTAGGCTATGTGCACGGAGTTGACACCCAAGCGATAGTGAGCCAGATGAACGGTTCAAAACAATTTGTCTTGTAAATGTTGGGAGGTTATCTCGAATTATTTTTCACAGAATCATTAATTAGCACCTAAATATTTATTAGGAATGCTTTGTTTTGAAAGTACATATTAGAAATAAGAACGAAAAAATTGATCAATTTGAAGAGAGGTGTATAAATCGTGCGTTACATTACGACAATGAGCATCAGAATATTGTAAATAACAATTTCGCTTTTACGCGAAATCAAAAATAAATCACGCCATAGGTATCGACATAAATTGTTCTTTTCATCCAAATAATAAGTTATTGCATGCAAGCTGACATAACATTAATCACAGACTTTTTCGGTACACAAACATTTGTCCTCCTATCGGAATGGTGAAAACTAAATCACGGATATAATATTCGAGTGAGCCAAATAATCAGTAAAACTTACCAACAGAAAACTTTGACATATCATCTCTTATCCAGAATCCATGCTTTTCGATTGATTGGCTTGGTTTAAATGCATGTAAATTGCGATTTTTATGTACTGTAAACATGATGTCCGCCATTAAGTTATCTTCTATCGATTTCAGTTATTAGCACGCTGGAGCGCATCAAACTTGCACGCTCAAAGGTGCGCTAGAGTGTGCATAAACCGCAAAACAAACACACGCTCAGAGCATGCTTCTCCAAGTAGATAAGAGCGGGTCCCAGCGTACCCGCAACGCACGGTCATGCGTGCACGCTCTGACCGGGTTCAGCGTGTTCGAAGCACGCTGTGAAAAGGTATAAAATAAGCACTCTTCGATGTAGTACATATAGAACCATATTTCAAGCACTGTAATTACTATGGAAGTACTAATTGATGCCGAAAGACTCCGACAATCACATGAAAGAAAGAAGCAGTTAAAGCAAGAAAGAGCAAAATTAGATTACCAAAATCGTCGAGGAAAGATCCTGAAAAGGTTAAAGGAAAAACGCAATCAAGAAAAACAGAAGAAAACACAGTACAATAGACACAGTCGGCTAATTCTCGACTGAGAGTCATGTGACTTGAATTGGGTACGACATGACAACAAAGGAAACCCAACAAAACATGGCCAATACACGTGCTTACCGCACCTTGTCAAAATGCCACACTTTTGTGCTTCAGGTGGCTGCCAAAATAGCTCCGGGAACAGAAAAGATTTGTCTTTTCATAAGTTACCTCTCAATTCAAAGAATTTATTATCGATTTGGAAAACGAAAATGCATAGAGATCCTCGTTATTTCAATGTAAACAAGCACACAAAAATCTGCAGCGAACACTTCGTGATCGATGATTTCGTCAATCCAGACTCGTCTAAAAAGCGATTAAAGCACAATGCCATTCCTTCAGTCTTTGCTTGGAGCATTGACAAGCAGGTTAAGACTGATAAAAGAACTGTTATACCAAAGCTTGAAATAAGCAGAACCGAGAAAGATGAAGAGACTGACACAGCTTCGGAGGGTGAAGGCGACATGCTTGTTTTAACGTCTGGTCAAACACGGATTTCTAGAAAATCACAAACATCAGAGGACGATTTTTGTAGTGAATTAGACAACGATTGTCAAAGAATAACTTGTACACACAAGTTTTCAGTTTCTCATTTGTTGTCCAAATGCATAACATCAAAGCAAGAAGAAAAGCTTTTCACTCATTTCACTGGTTTCAATTCTCACAGTGAGTTCATTAACAACTTATATTTTGTACTTCCCAATTTGGATAGCTTAATCTACTGGGACTCTGAATCAGGAAAATCAAGTGTTATTGACACAGAAAAGCTGTTTGAAGAAGGTAGCAGTAGTGAAATTAGTGATATGGTGGATAGTGATGTGGAAGACCAGGATAAGACCACAGAGTCAAAGACCAGGCCTTCTGCTCATAAACTATCAGTAGCTGATGAGTATCTCCTTGTTCTAATGAAATTAAGAATGGGCTTGTCAAACATTGACCTGGGAGAGAGATTTTGTGTCGCAGAAAGCACAGTAATTAATATATTCCTTACTTGGATAAACTATTTGTACATTACCCTTGGAAGTCTTAAGATATGGCCACACAGGGATATCATACTGAGAAATGCTCCCATGGAGGTTTTAGAGAAATATCCAAACAATGTTGTTATCATTGATGCCACAGAATTAAAAATTCAAGTACCAAGTGCTTTGCAAAAGCACAGTGAGAGCTACAGTTCATATAAAAGTCACACCACATTGAAATGTTTGCTTGGTATTGATCTTAAAGGTGGAATTATCTTCATTTCTCAACTCTATGAAGGGTCTATCAGTGATAAACAGATTGCACAAAGATCTGGATTTATGGAACTTCTGAAACAGAAACTAGAAACAGGAGAAATCAGAAAGGATGATTCAATAATGGCAGATAAGGGATTTGATATAACTACCGACTTAAAAAAACTCAACTTGCATGTTAATATCCCCCCCCCCCTTCTTGAAAGACAAGGTTGGGTTTGAAGAAGATGATGTCATTAAAACTCAAACAATTGCTAGACACAGAATTCATGTGGAGAGGGCAATATGCAAAGTCAGAAGGATCCGTATATTTCATTCAGTCATTCCAGTATCAATGTTTGGCAGCATAAATCAAATATGGTCTGTTGCATGTCTTCTCTCAAATTTTCAAAACCCGGTGTTATAGTATATATGACTTACAACATAAAACCAATTCATGTGTTTTTATTTTACAACCAGTTAGACCCGACTTGCAGTGTCAGTCCCTGGTCAAAACAATAATTTAGGAACATATATTATAACATATAAATTTTAGAGTGGCTATACTTAACCGTGAACTAATTAGGAGACACATATACACTAGAATAGACCTTATTCCTATTGTTTTCTTTTGTGTCTAGTTATAAAATTTAATAACTATTATTTTGTGTTTCATGTGTTCAGTAAAATCACTCTATAATGTATGGACTTTACTTGCGCTGGACTATATGTACCTTTTAGGGTACATATATACATGTAGCATATGCATAATATGATCTTATTATTTAGGAAATGAACTTTATCGCTGCAAAGAAAAACATATAAATAGAGTCTGAAAGGGCGTAATATTTTATCTTTTTTTATTATTTTTCTTTACACCAACTGTTGATTGCCATTTTCATCTTTATGTGTGATCCCTCACATACAGCGTTCAGCTTTAATTCCTAGAGAGAAAAATAGTCTGGCATCCCCACACTTAGTTACCACATAGGTGATGTATATGTTGTAGTTCAATATGGATTCTGGTACAATTTGTTTTGAACTGGTACAATTTGTTTTGAACTGGTACAATCTGGCATTCTTAAAAGGGATTTTATTTTGGGGACTCATTAAAAAAACAGGGGCTTGGATTTTTTTAGGGGGTTCTCAAAAGAACTAGACGACTTCCTGGCACCCACCCCTCCCTTCATTCTCTCCCTACCTACCCCTCCTTTCATTTCCTGTCTGCCTACATTAATTCTGTCTATCTGTCTATTTACCATATTAACATATTTTTTTCAATATTTGTCTTACCTTGTCTGGGACTCGAACTCCGAACTCTGACTGTAGACCAGCGTTGACCAGCGCATTAACCAACTATGCCATCGAGGATTACGATGTCGGATTAGCATCACATTTACATTTTATTAATGTTATTCATTTTCTATTACGTCATTATGTCATTTAAATTCACGCATGCGCGCTAGATCAAAACGTGGACTTGGCAAAATGGCGGATCACGAACTGATGGGTTGATCGTGAGGCTTTCTAACGAGAAATAACAACCTGAAACAGGAAACTAAAAGTAAAAATTTGCTTGTGATTTTCGTACTTGAAGACAAATTTTATGAAATGGCAAAGAAATTCCCAAACCGTCAAAGCGTACCTGTCTTGTTCTATATAGTGGTGCCTGGTTCAATTCACGGACCGGGCGCGAGTTGAGTTGTCAGCCGGTTCGTTCTCTCCCTTGCTTCGAGGAATTTTCTCCGGGTACTCCGGTTTTCCTCCCTCGGTAAAAACGAACTAGTGAGATGAGTGTTGGGTGTACAGAATATATAATGTAGTAAGAAGTGAGTGTGAGAGTCTTGTCCCCACTAGCCATACTGATATCAACACTTGACACGTTAAACATGATATTTATTTATTTATTTTACTAGTAGCTGTATTCACATCAACGCGTGCCTGTATTGCTCTCTAGTAGAACGAAGTAGGTTGTATTCACGTCAACGTGTCAACGCTTCCCTGTCTTGTTCTCTAGTAGAACGAAGCAGCTTGTATTCACGTCAACACGTACTCGAACGTACATGTACCTGTCTTGCTCTATAGTAGAACGAAGCAGATTGTATTCATTCCTACCAAGTCTACCACAATACTAACCCTAAACCTAACCCCAAGGTACTTCATGATTTTAGTAAAATACAAAGTCTTCCCTATCCCTACCCTAAACCTAAACCTAACCCCAAGCTACTTGATTACTATATAGCAATAAAATACAAAGTCTTCCCTATCCCTATCCCTAACCCTAAACCTAACCCAAAGGTACTTCATGATTTTAATAAAATACAAAGTCTTCCCTATCCCTAACCCTAAACCTAACCCCAAGGTACTTCATGATTATAATAAAATACAAAGTCTTCCCCAATACTAACCCTAAACCTAACCCCAAGGTACCGGTACTTCATGATTATAATAAAATACAATGTCTTCCCCAATACTAACCCTAAACCTAACCCCAAGGTACCCCTTCAAGGTACTTCATGTTGTACCAGATTATAATAAAATACAAAACCCCAATACTAACCCTAAACCTTGTTGTACCAGTTCAAAACAAATTGTACCAGTTCAAAACAAATTGTACCAGTTCAAAACAAATTGTACCGGTACAAAACCAAATTGTACCATAATCCATACATGCGGCATACATGCGGCTCACACTTTTGATGCCCATAAAGGCTGGACGCAAATATTTTTACTCGCTTATCAAATCCAATGATGTATATAATTTTGAAGAAACAAATTAGTTTGACTGAGAAAATCAAAGTTAAAGTTTAATGCAAATCAGGACGAATCTCTTGCTGATTTAAAAATACTCATTCCGCTTATGATTTCTATTGTATCTTGCTCATTTATTTTCATGCATTTGATAATTAATAGATACAATGTTGATGCATGATTATGTATGTCCTACTATATATAATTTTCAAGATACCAGTAAGTTTCTACTATACTAGTAATAAAACCAAATTTAAAGTCTGCAAATCACGACGATTTCGTATCAGAAATACAAGCTCTGCCACGGTTGTGATTTCTATTGTGTTTACCTCATGAATTATTAATGATATGATAAATTCAGTAAAATCACTCTTAATAGATCGAGTACAAAGACTAAAACCATGGAACGTTTTGCACTAAATAAACAATAGAAATATCACTATTTAGTACTATTATTGATGTTGCACGGTTTAAGTATTTGTACTCTTCTGGCCATGACAAATGGTAAAGCATGATGAAAATAGAATTGTGATAGTTTAGGCAATAGATCATTTTTCCAGTAATTGTTATCAAAATAAATTCTGTCCACACACATTTCATTGGAATCTGATAAGTAAACACAAAAATCACACCATGTAAGTCCAGACAATGCCAATTGGCCTTGTACTTGGGCATAGTATCCACATGTGTGATGCTTCTTCAGGTAAAAATGATGCACATCCTTTTGAAGGTAAAACCTTAGATCTTCTGCAGCTTGTTCCAGTGTCTCGCCTCTCTTTGAAAATGGACATTTAATTTCAAGCAAGCCATGTTTTGTGCCAGTAGATGGATCATATACTTTTCCATCAGGAGTTGCTCCAAGATAAGGCAAAGATGGATGTACGATTAGGCCAGCATCAAATACTGCAAATTGTGAAACTTCCTTTTGCATCTTTCTTACATAGATTGTTCTTGCTACTTTTTCTTTAGTTTTACCATGTGAAATAGCTCTAACATTAGAAAGATCTTTATTAAGAAAAACACTGTTCAGCATTGATTCTGAACACGAAAGTAAACTTTACCAAAACAGGAAGCAGTTAGTCTGATGTTGTGTTGATTAAGCTATTCTTGAGATTCGCCTTGCAATATTATTCTTTTTTCCATAGCATGAGCTTCATCAGTATCAATAATAATGTGGTCAATAAAATACTCTCTGGCTGGTAAATAGTTTCTATCTAAAACAGAGAGTTCATTTAAATCAAACTCTTGCATGTCTGGTCCAACCAGAGGGATATCTGGATAATGGATACCTTGTAGGCCAACAACTGGGTTGTTACCAGGAGTGATAATAACAAAATTATTCAAGAACCTTGTGTTGGGTCGGCCATGATCTTGTAACTGATATGACAGACAAGAACCAATAGGTACATTTCCAAACATTGTGTTTATCAATACACTAGGCTCTTGATCACTTAATAAATAAGAAAAGGGTGGGGACTTTTCCTGATTTCTAAGATAGCTCACTTGATTCATGATATGATCAGATGGTAAGCCAGATCTAAATGATGGGCTTCTGGCTTCATACAATTTACAAGTAACAGGGTATTTTTTCCTCTCTCCATTTCGATCAGTTTCTGCACGTGCATAATGTGTTCCCATTACAGGTAAGGGACAAATGGAACTAGCTCTAGGAATGTGCCATGACTGAGGAAGACTTGTACAAGTAGCGTCAACTGGGATATCTTTAACGGACAAACAACAAAAATCATTCAATTGAAACAGTAGTGCAAACACATGATTGCAATGACCGCCACTTCCTGCTTTACACGAACAATGTGCTTGAGAAACTGAAGCTCTTTGATCTCTCTCCTGTAAGATTGCCACCACGATCCAACCACTCTGACCAGGTTTCAGGAATTATTTTCGGGAAGTTTCTTAATGATTTTGTCCAGCTCCTGACTCCCTTTGTGAAAGAACAACAGCAACAATTGACGTGATTCACGCAACACTGGCACTGACTTGCCGCCATTTTGTTGCGAATGTATGGTAGCCTCGTTTTCAAGCCAATGTAAACACCCAATTCAAATCACGTGATTTCATAGCCGATTGTGTCTATGAAGCACAGGATATTTCCATTGAAGTCAGAGCTAAGCGCCAAAAATGGAGGATACAGAAATGTGGTCAGCGCAATAGAAAAAAAGAAAGTCAAGAGACCTCAATGGAGGTCGAAGTTGAACAACACCAAAGTGTCACGCAATCAACTGGAAACGAGTCACGTCAACCACGCTCTTCAAATAAGAAAAAAAGAAAGAGTGGAACTTTTAGTAGTAGAGTGGAGAAAATGTGAGCAGTATCAAAGAGCAAGAACACACTTCCGAGCACACCGTCGAAAAGACTCACTGTTCTAAAAGCGCTGATAGAAAGTCCGACTTCAAACCAATTGCTTCAAGAGTCCGGGGTAATTCCTTCTCCAGAGGAACAACAGACAGCACAAGTAGCCGTTGCTGCTATTAAAGACGCTAAAGAAGCATTAGATGCAATCAAAACTAAGCAGTCAAACGATGCTCGAGCAACAACTCAGGCAGGATTAGCAATACTTGCTCGTGATGAAATTAAAAAGGGAGAAATGAAGTCAAAACTGTCTAAGGCACTCAATATCAACAGAAAAAGGATTGCTAATATAAACAAACATCGTATCAAAGTAGTGAGAAGCAAATCATCCTGTTGGACATTTACGGAGAGACGATCAAGATCCGATGCAATACCAACAGAGTACCGTAAGCTGGCTCATGACTTTTGGATTAGTCCCGAAATATCGAGGACGACCCCAAACAAAAAAGACATAGTGAGAAAACGATTAACCCCAAAGACATACATAACTCACCCTAAAACACCTTTTGGAGAAAACTCAAACAGAAGCGTTCTTGGAATTCAAGAATAAATACCCGGAAGATAAAATGGGTCAGCAAACGTTTGAAAGCTGCAAGCCCTTTTACGTTTTCGCTCCAAAAAGCCAAGACAGAGTAAGCTGTTGTTGTAGGAGTCACGTTGAGACCAGGATGGTTTTCCAAAGCTGTATGGATTTTCGAAAGAATGTCATTAAAAATTCCACAACCACCTGTGACCCAGCAGTTAAGATTTACGACCATATTACCGACTTAGCCGATGACTCGCTTTGTACAAAAGAAGAGGGAATGAAATACCATGGAAAAAAATGTTTGCTGAGGAAATGTCCTGATTGCGGGGTCGATAAATTGCCATTTTTACCAGAGGAAATGGGAAATGCACTGCTTGTAAAATGGCAGAAGTTTGATTATGTTGACGTGGGTCTTACTGCAGAGGGAAAACCAAGGAAAAAGCTACAACTAGTAGATAAACTCACAACACCTGCTGAAATGTTTGGATGCCTTAAAAGCTTGTTGTTGAAGTATGTGCCACATAGTTTTAGAGCTAACTGGCAACATGAGCAGCTACGTGAATTAATGGCACACCTTCCCCCCTGGTCATGTGTGTGCAGTTCATGACTACTCAGAGAATTACAACTGTCAACATCAGGATCAATTGCAATCACTTTATTTTTCACAAACACAAGCGTCAATACATGTCACAGTACTACGCCGACATGCAATAAAGGAAATAGATGGCATAGAAAGCAGTGCTCAAGAACCACACTTGGTTTCAGAACACTTATTTGTGATTTCACCTGACAGAAAACATGATCATCACTCTGTTCATCAAGCTAGAGAATTCATAAATGGTTATCTCCAGAATATTGGCTACGAGGTGAAAGTACTGCATGAATGGACAGATGGTTGTTCAGCCCAGTACAAAAGTCGTCATTGTATGGGTGATGTTGCCAAATCGGCTATCGACTTTGGCTACATTACCATACGAAATTATTTTGAAACATCGCATGCCAAAGGTCCGCAAGACGGAGCTGGGGCCAATCTAAAACACAAAGCTGGCATGGCAGTCATTAAAAGAAAGGTATGTACATGTATGTATTTTTAATTCATGCTTATAGTATTACGGAATCATTTGCTGATTATATCATCTGATGATGCCTCATTGGTAGCACTAGCACATTCCTGAAATGTTTTCATTCAGAAAACTTAAAAGGGACACCGCAGTACTTCTGATATTAAAAGATGGGGAAATATATAGAACTATAGTAAATAAACAATTTAAACACCGTGTTCATTGATCTTGATAAGTATTTTTTTTAAATGAGCGATAGTATACAACGTTTCGGCGTCGTTGACGCCATTCTCAAGTTAAATGTAAATGTGGGACAAACGACTAGTATAATAATAATAATAGTAACTCGAGTACCTTAGTGTTTTATATAGCATCGACATGAATAACCATAAGTTAATTACATGAAGTTTCATTTGATCTGTTTTAATTTCAGGTTTTTATTCGAGCTGCCAAAGAACTTCATCATTTCTCAGAAAACGAAATGAAACTACCATCGATGTCACGCTATCAGTCTGAAAATGTTGACCTGAAAAGACGGATTTTCTTTTATTCTGAAAATATTAATCGCAAACGAGCCGGGCGAAATTTCAAAGAGGTCAAAAGAAACCGGTCCATTCACAGTGTTATGTCTGGAGATGGTGGATGTTCTTTGGACACCAGATGTCTCTCATGCTACTGTGAGGAATGTCGTATGGGCGCCTACGACAACTGCTGCAATTTGGCCTACGTGGATGCATGGGATACAAAGGATCTCGAGTCTGACGTTACTTCAACTGTACAGACATCAACACGATCAGAAACTGTTGACCAACTTCACACACTAATAGGCTTAATTAGTCGTGACACTGTGGTAGCGATTGCTTCGGCTGACACAGGACAGGATTATTATTTAATGAAAGTTACAGGTAATGGTCCTGAAGTTCTCAAAGAAGTTACAAAGGATAACTGGGGAATGACTTTTCTTCCAGGAGCTCATGTTTTATGTGGATTGTTTTTTGTTAATGATGAGAATGCTAGCACCCTCGGGTTACACCAGTTTCATCTTAACAGTTCTCGAATTGCTTATATTTATGCAGCTGCAGCTAGATTCATTTGCCCTGAGTTAAGTTATCGAGATGGATTGTACATCCTTAGTGAAGATGTTCATTTAGACATCCTCGAAGCACTCAATGGATTTTAAACTGATTCTAAATTAGAACACAGGATTATATAATTTTAATAACAATAATAATGTTTGTTTATTGGTACTTTCATACATGGTAGTGTACATGAGTAAACTCCAATACATTTATTATTATAATATAATAGAAAAATAGAAAAGACTGAAGAAAGAAGCTATACGCTATAATTAAATTGCATAGTTTTATAGTTGATGAATTTGATATTAATGCTTGTATAACATAATTATATATAAGTTTTAGAACAATAAATCATAGTACTTGCATTATGTACATATCGGATTTATTTGTTTCTACATTGATTTCTCAGATATGTATTCATTGAAGCAATACATATTCTGAAATCGTCATCTGGGAAAGCAAGATTATATGCATCTTTTATTTGTTGCAACAGTTCTGGGTCAATAGCCATTTTCCCATTTGCCCCCAGACATGTGCGGTTTAACCTCTCTTCTTTTGTGGACAGCTCCCTAAGTAATATCACTGAGAAATTAGAGCTCTTTGTGGTTATTGATTTTTTAGAGAGAAGTTGTTGGACCTGCTCGGCAGTGAGGGGTTAACGTTGCTGTTGAACTATTTAATGTGGTTCTTCAAAATTGTGTGGCTGTGTGGACAAACTGGTTGCTTCTACAGCGGAATTAGTATTACTTGCTGATGTGTTATTAACAGAATTTAGTGCCGACACGTTAGCTGAAAGAACACTTAATTGATCAAGGATTAGCTGCTGATTATTTAAAAGAAATGTTAAATTGCTCTTTATGTTAGAAAGTTCTTCTGTAATGCGTGAAGTAGCCTGCGTAGCCCGGCGCTGGGAAGAAAAGGAGGGGAAGAGAGGGGGAGGGGAGGGGAGGGGAAGGGGGACTGAGGAGGAGGGGGGGAAGGACGGGGAGGGGGGATTGGGGAGGAGAGGAGGTAGGGAGCGCCTGCCGCCATCCTATTGTATGATCGTATTTCTACGTGCTCTCAGAGAACGTAGAATTCCCATTGGTTGAGAAGGAGAAGGTGTCGAGTGACGACGAGCAGTACTTAACAGACGTTGTAAATTTAGCTCTGGTACTATTGTAACAACAACAACATGACCACAAAGGATTTATTAATTTATCGTAATAGTAGCGTCGTTATGTCTAACGGCTTCTTCTCTCTCCGGCTCGTGGAACAGTATTGATACTGGTTTATAGATGATATACTTTCTGGAAAGTATTCGATTGTATGCCTCTGCCGAATGTACCACGGACAAAAAGTGGTAATTGACGAAGCTACGGTTTACAAAGCACACGAGACTCAGCTGTTCAGAGACTTCAAAGACAGTCATCCCGACATCACTAAGGCCTTCGGCTTAGTACAAGTTCCTTCTGTAGGAAGGTTTAAATATATTTATGTAAGATTGATGCTTTGTTTATTTTCGTCTCATCTCGAAGACGTTACATTGTAGCTTACTATTCGAGGTTATTCGATTTCAACTGATAACATAGCCATTTGAATTATTTGACAGCAAACGGAAGTTTGCCAGATTGGATGATTTTTGACAAGCACCATTGACATTTGACGAGAGGCGGATAACGCGCAAACAATAGGATGGCGGCAGGCGCTCCCTCTCCGCTCCCCTCCCCTCCCCCTCTCTTCCCCTCCTTTTTTCCTTTGCGCCGGGCTACGCAGGCTATGCGTGAAGCCACTGCAGTGTCAAAATTAGATTGAGAATTATTCAATGCTTTGTATGTTCGTTTTTGTCCGGTAGAAAAAGGTTGAGAATTTGAGTCAACTCCTATGTCAACAGTGTAGTCTCGATCTGCTATTTCTTGGATTGGATCTACGAATAACAGACCGTCAATAGCATTATTGATTACCTGTGAAGCATTAGAAGGATTGCGTGTTATTGAGCACGCACCTGGTAAAGATGCTGTATTTGAAAAAGTTAGATTTGTTACTTCAGGTCCAGTTGCAAAAGTGTTAGTGTTAATGGTACAATAAGGTATGAAAGACTGGGAGTGATTTGTGTAATTAGTAACAGGCGTATCAAAGTCACTGCTGTTAACATAGTTTAGGTTATCTGAATAAGTCGTACTAGAAGTCAAACATGTCACATGTAAGTTGTCATTGCTACTCGTAATTGCTGTTGAATTAGAGGTGTTAGCAGAAGGTGCGTTAATATCAAAATTTGGAGGAATTACAGGAGAAGAAGGATTTGAAGATGAAACAGGAGTATTTTCTTGATTTTCAATTCTGGAAACTTTTTCCTTTCTTTGGCACCTTTCCTTGGCTCTTGAGTGATTGCACCAAACGCTGTTCTTCTTCTGTTAGTTCAATATTGCCTTTTTTCACTACAGATTTCCTCATGTTCTCTAACTCCTTCTTGGTTTCTATAAAATATTAAATGACTCTTATATGTAGTTCCAAACATATTTGGTAATTTATTTCGATTTCGAAGTGCCAGAATGATGTGAAAAATGGCATTTCCGGTAAATCGGTGTAATGTTCTCATTATGAAACCGGTGGAACACACCGGTAGAATGTGTGCATAGAATGACCCGTTTGATTTAAATTTCCACAGTTCTGAACTACGCATTGTTCCGTTAAAGTGTGCACAAAAATCAGATGTTTCAATAAAACACCACTGTTTCAATTAAGTTTTTGATAATTTGAAAAAGAAAGAAAGGGAAGCCAATCGAAATGTTAAAATGAACATTCAATACTTACCCGACAAGCCTATTATTTTTGCCTCCAAAATTGTCTTCCCCCATTTAACTGACACTATTGAACCTTCGCATAACTTAGCCCCAGGCAGGATCAATTTTGTAGCGACAGGTTCTAACGACTCATCACTGGGGAAAAAGCACAGGGAAAATGCGGGCGTGTCGTTTTCCGCGGAGGCTAGTTGCACACGTCTTGTCGTAGTCATCTTATGTCCAGAGTACTTCAACTGCTTAACTGACGAACGGGAGATTTGCGGCTACTACTGAATGGTTGTGAATTCAAATATATTTAGATGAAAGTGCATAATCAGAACACTTTTTATGTACACTGACGGGAAATGACTCACTTGTAATCAAGACGTTAAATGTTTACATAGCAATTAATTAGAGTAAAGCGTTCACACACGCGATAGTTACCGAGGTGAGCTGTCACATTGCTGTCGTCACTCCATTCAATCGCGAAAAAAATGGCTGAAGACGTAGCGAAAGCCAAATACTTGAAGCTAAACGATATTATTATTCGCCATGAATTACTCGCTAGAATCTTCAACAAGAGACAAGAAGAACTCGGTACCATTAGTGCCAAATTCACACGCTTAATTAATTAATTAATTCGGAACTGGGATCGAAACGTCTAAGTAAACATTGGCTTTTTCTTTGAAGTTTAGCTCTTTGCCTGCAATAGTTTTGTGTGTGAACGCTTAAGCAAACATGACCAGCTTTAATCGAGAAGAAAGTCCCAGTGTGAACGCAGCCATTGGGGGACACTGTACTCTCACACACACTACCGCTACATTCTAATATTCTATACATACAACTTTCAGCTCACTGGTATTCAGAGTTTTCCCACTAAAAATATTCATCAGTTCATCAGTAACATGCATTCAGTGTTTCCGCTACCCATTTACGTAACATAAGTTGACCAACACGGTTTATAGGGACACCCGCTTAAGAGTGATTGTCTGAGAAAACCAGGCAAAGTTGAAACATGGGGGTCGGCCGATTAACCTTAAACTTATAGCATTTAATGTCTATCCGAAATGATTAAGAATGGTGGTATTTAGAGATTTTTTCGGTCTTTCGTTCCATAGTTAGACCACCCCCCCTTGTTTTGGCCTTTGCCGGCCCTGACGTCACACTAAATATATGGCAAGTTTGACGCTCGATAAAATACATTTCGCTCCATTTATAGGTACCCATATTAATTATTTATGTTGTTTGCCATCTAAATTACATTCTTCAAGGCCAATATCCTGAATTTAAATAAACACGAATTTTTCATCGAATTTTGCAATTACCTTGCACGCGCCAAAATATCATATGCTAATTTTGAGGCAATTTCGAAATGGCTTTTCTCAAAGGTGCGGCGGTTTATTTCAATTATTTGTTGATATATTGCAAGCCTGACATATTCTGTGTCAAAATCAGCAAACTCCAAGTTGAGCCATTAAAATCCGTTTGCGTGAGACACGCTCAAAGTTGCTATAATCTGGTATTTTTCCTGCCAAAATTGATGAGTTTTTTTTTTATTCAACTGAATAACATTTCCCAACTCTCATAATATGTGTTGCATAATGATAGCCTAAATCAATTCTACACATTATAACACTTCAGGACTACGATCTTATCTATTATTCATTTCATCGAAACTCAAATCAAACTACGATACGATGTCGAAAAATCAACTGCATTTTCCTGCGGAAATATTAGTCCTACACTGTACTAGGTCTTGTTTTCGTTACTTACAAATATTTGAACCTCCGTCGGCAATATCCAAAATCTACCAGTCTTCGAATATGGAAAACTCAAATGTTTGACTCTCTTATATGAAAGTATCGGCAAGTTTCTATACGAAATCAACCAATGTTTTGTCACGCAAGGAAGCGTGTTGTTAGTAATTCAAAATAAATAGAGTTTATTTAGCGGATGGAAGTTCCTGATAGGGAAATACTGTCTCCATGGTCTTGAGCATACGTCCGTTTTCAAGGCCGAAGGCACAGTTTTTCCCTATATGTACCTTATTTGTTTTTGTCCTTTGTTATTTTTCACCAACTGTCACCCAAGTGACTAGTCCTCAAAACGTCAACTGCACACACACACACAAAAAAAAAAGGCACAACAAACAAAACAAAAAAAGGGAAAAATGTTTTTCAATTTGTGTTGTTGAAGGGCTGCCCAGATACCAGGTCGATAGGCGTCGCCCTCACTGTTGATTACACCTGGACCGTGGTGGTCCTCCGCACGGAGTTCGTGTACAAGAGCGTAACATAAAATTCTCACGCTACTTTTTAGCCATTTTCTCGAAAACTAATTATTCAATCACGACAAAAATTTGTAGTTTTATAGTAAAAACAAGGTGCATTCAGAAACAGGAACCGTTTTTTGGTTGATGCAATAATAAAAATTATATGCCGATTTTTTCGAACTGTACCGGAAAAAATGTGCAATTTTCGCGTATTTTTTTATTCCACAATTTGTAGTTTTGTTGTGGTTATAAAATTCCCTATTTGCTTACCATTAAAACTGAGTTGATGGTACGAATGCACTTGAAATTCTCTATCATTTCCAGCTGTTGTTTATGTCTGTACATCTGGGATCACCGAAATATCCACCAATAAACAGCGTGAGAAAATATTTTTGTTGTCCAAAGTTGTGTGATTCACTGTCTTCATCGCGCGTTAGGCAAAAACTTTCATCGCGCACTTTTTGCCTTAGGTGCGATTCTGCCCATCGCGCACTTTTTGCCTATCGCGCACTTTTTGCCTATCGCGCACTTTTTGCCCTTTTTTGCATTTTCTGCCTATCGCGCACATTTTGCCTATCGCGTATTTTTGCCCATAGCGCACTTTTGTCCATCTACACTAACAGTATCGTACTTGAAGACTACCGAAAATTTATTACTGCTTTCGATGACGTTAACTAGTTGATATTGACTTGGTTTTTAAAATGTAATACTTTATGAGCTTTACACGTGTTTTGAAACCAAATAAAACGGAGGAAACTTGGTTGTATGGTTTCTCTTTATTTATTACCGCCGGGCAAAATAAATGTGGCCGGTATACTCTATATTTTGTCTTGCTTTAAGTGGAATAAAGCTATTGAAGCTAGATTTTAAATAAGATTTTAGAATAACGAAATTGTCGATGTCGTGCATGATCAACTTCAAAATATCTTATGTTTTTTTTATAAGATCAGCTAGCTCATGATGAAGCCTCTCTGGATCGAAGCCGAAGGTGAAGAATTGCTTTTAATTGGTTTTGTCCATTCGCATTGATGAAAATTCCCGTAAAACTTTCAAGTTATATATGTAAAAGCAGCACTGAACAAGAAATGTTGTGGACATGCAAATTTGGCGACGGAACGCGTACGGCGGCTAAACTGCGACGGCAGACGATGGTACGGACGTGACAGCTAGTTCCCGCCCCAAAGGCCGGCCAATCAAAAATTTGCAAAGGCTTCGACTGAATGATGAATCGTTCTCGAGTAGCTCTGGAGTACTTTTACCGTAGTAATGCAAGTCACAACATTGAACTAGATGAAAACAAAACGTATTTTAATATGGCTGAACTCGATCTGATTTCTATGTGACAAACCGGCTTCTTGTCAACGCGTTCAAAACATCGATCAGCGTTTAGTAAACAAAATTTCGCCGAAATATATCGTCGAGAGATGTGAGATGTAAGCTTATTTTTGATGTTGGAATCGCTTTTTAGGTAAATCTCGGATATCCAAGTTCTGTTTCGACAAGAATTCTAGGCCTTTGAGGCCTTAGCTTGCATGGTCCGTTGATAATCAAGCTGGAAAATGACGAAAACGGTACTTACGGCCAATACCTATTTTTATGTGTATAAAATTATGGTTTCAAGACGGTTCACACCACACGTCAATACAGCGGCTCGGCCGATTAAGCTTATATTTCATAAGCTTCACAACCATATATATAAAAGGTTTGACACAAATTTGTACGTAAATTATGTTACTGATTTATTGTTTAATACAGCTTGTCTCTTCCGAAGTTATTTTATTTAATGTAATACAATACAATAATTTTATAAAATTTTATAACTATATATATCATTTTATAAAGCGAAAGTCTAACTTTTAAAAATATACAACGTTCGTCCGATGGGCGAAAAGTGCGCGATAGGCAAAATGTGCGCGATAGGCAGAAAATGCAAAAAGGGCAAAAAGTGCGCGATAGGCAAAAAGTGCGCGATGGGCAGAATCGCGCCTAAGGCAATAAGTGCGCGATGAAAGTTTTTGCCTAACGCGCGATTTTGCCCAATAAAATTTTGGTCAAAACGGAGCTTCGATGTTACGGGGTTTTTCGAGATTTTCGCGGGAGACAGGTACGTTTTTTTGCTTGTTTCTTATAGTTTTTTCCTCTTGACAAAATTTATTTCTCAACTAGAGATGGACTGATAAATTCGCTTTCAAAACATGTAAATATTTTTACAAACTTGTTGATCAAACAAAAACTAGAACATTTTCTAAACAAATTTCAGCTTTAAAATTCGTAGCTTACACGTTGTACACCAACTCCGTGCGGAGGGCCTGGTCAGATATAGAAAATTCCGCCCATGCACTTCAACAACCCAGCTTATCTTCATGGACTAAATGACTAGTTGAGTCTTTGGCCGACTACAATCGGATGTTTTGGTGAAGCCATCTGCTGCATCGAGCTGCCAGGGACAGGGGCGGATCCATAGATTTGGCAAGGAGGAGGTTGGACATTGGTTTCAACCAAATTGTATGTAAAAATTTTTTTTGGCAACAAAGGTATTTAAATTTCCAAAAGTAGGGGTGTGCGCCTCCTTCGCCCCACCCTAAATCCGCCCCTGAGTGAACCTCCGTAACAATGTCGTCGAGAAGAGCTGGCTGATCTGTTGTGGTGTCCTCCACTCATCTCTTCACAGTCACCATCAACGAATTTTTCATGGTTTTCAATGACGTACTACTAGATGCTGGTTGAACGTCCTGGTTGCCGGCGTTACGCACTTCAGCATCTTGGCATTTACCAGTTTCACCCCAAAATACGATTGTAGTCAGCCATAGCCGGCATATGTCAACTTGTCCATGAAGATAAGCTAAGCTAAGCTACTAAAATGAAATGGAATGAAATATTTAACCTTAAAAATATATTTATACACTTACAAACAGAGATTTTGAAATTCCTAGATATGATTTATAATAACACTGTACAATATGGAAAACATTCTCTCAGGTCCTTTTTGCCGTACATATGGTCCAAATCAAGAAAGATAAGGAAAAAAACAAGTTTAGAATATTTTAAGCGTCATTTACGCCACAACTGAGAAACTCGACAATATCATTGGAAACAATAATTGTAATAGCTGGCCTAATTAAAGATAGTGCTTCTGTCAATTATTTTTTTAGTGCTAAAACTATGTATTCTATTGTATGTTAATATTATTTATACATACAGTATATATAGCCCGATATTTAGATTTTATTTTTTTTAAACATTTAGCTTGACTACCATATGACTTATTTTCGTGTCAATCCTTAAAATGCCCCCATGGGCTTGTATTTGGGTGGAGGGGGATCTTCTTATAGGAATTTTGTTTTGTTATAAATAGATATTATATATAATAAAAAGAACAAACACGGTGGTTTAAATACAGAAATTTTATCTTGCATGCACTCATCCGTAAAATATTGTTTTCAACACTCAAAGTCAATATTCATATCTTCGCGCCAGCCCACCATGTAATATCCTCTAGATACAAATGGTAAAATAGATATCTCCATTGTACTAACTGTTTTGTGATATCCTATTTTAACTACCGTGATGAAAAAGTGTTACATTATTTATTATTTAATTAACAACACGTTCCCTTGCGTGACAAAACATTGGTTGATTTCGCATAGAAACTTGCCGATAGTTTCAAATAAGAGAGTCAAACATTTGAGTTTTCCATATTCGAAGACTGGTAGATTTTGGATATTGCCGACGGAGGTTCAAATATTGTAATTCAAATATTTGTAAGTAACGAAGACCTAGTTCACCTAGTACTAGTAAAGTGTAGGGCTAATTTCACGGGAAAATTCAGTTGATTTTTCGACATCGTATCGTAGTTTGATTTGAGTTTCGATGAAATGAATAATAGATAAGATCGTAGTCCTGAAGTGTTATAATGTGTAGAATTGATTTAGGATATCGTTACGCAACATATTATGAGAGTTGGGAAATGTTATTTAGTTGAATAAAAAAAAAACCTCATCAATTTTGGCGGGAAAAATACCAGAATATAGCAAATTTGAGCGTGTCTCGTGCAAACGGATTTTAACGGCTCAAATTGGAGTTTACTGATTTTGACACAGAATATGTCAGGCTTGCAATATATCAACACATAATTGAAATAAACCGCCGCACCTCTGAGAAAAGCCATTTCGAAATTGCCTCAAAATTAGCATACGATATTTTGGTACGTGCAAGGTAATTGCAAAATTCGATGAAAAATTTGTGTTTATTTAAATTTAGGATATTGGCCTTGAAGATTGTAATTTAGATGGCAAACAACATAAATAATTAATATGGGTACCTATAAATGTAACGAAATGTATTTTATCGAGCGTCAAACTTGCCATATATTTAGTGTGACGTCAGGGCCGGCAAAGGCCAAAACAAGGGGGAGTGGTCTAACTATGGAACGAAAGACCGGAGAAATCTCTAAATACCACCATTCTTAATCATTTCGGATAGACATTAAGGCTCTCCAAGTGGAGAGCCTGTTCACAGCCTATATTAACCGGGTTCCACTGTACTTTCCTTATCAAGTAAACTTATTTCTCCTACGCGTTTCACGTAATTAACAGACTTCTTCAGGGAGTTTACAAATATTATATAACTGACTGTTTAACGACTCTTTGAATTCCTACAGTGGTGTAAACCACTAGTGAAATGATATAACAGGAAAGCGTACATTAATATATTGGAGGCGCATGCCGTACATCAGTGTATATAAGTGCTTATCTTATCTTAAGCTGTCCTTAGCGGCTACGTTATTCCTCCGGTTAAGTTTAGCGTTTGCATTCCAGTTCTCCTTCAAGGCTAGACTTTAGACTACCCTGTCACATTATTTGCATAACAATAGAATCTGGAAGAATCTATTGTATTATTCGTCGTTCTCAGAGTGCCGCTACTAGAGCTTGATATAGTGACGGGGTATTCTAAAATTGCTCCAAATTTGAGATTTTGAGGTGGATTGGCTTTGATAAAAAGGCGTGAACGGAAATGAAAACAAATCGAGATAAAAATGCGGTCCACACAATCACTGATATTTCACGGGTGACCGAAACATGCCATTTCTCTGCGGCTCAGTAAAAGTTGGTAGTGACCTAATGAATTCACCGTCAAGTATGACACGTTATATATTGTCTCTTGATATTATAAGTAAACATAACTGCATGTACTGAATGTACTGTAGTTCTGAAGTCAATTAATAAACATGCAAATGTTAGCCAAAACCGTTTGATTGTCCATTTACTGTGCGACTACTCTAACCAAGGCCACCCGAGAATTTTTTTTGCAAATTATCCAATAGCGTTCGAGTACCTAAACAATAGAATAGCCACAAAGTTGAAAATCTTGTTACGGCCGCTCTCCAAAATATCCACAACAAATAGCAAAATATCAACTTTATTCATTTGTTTTTACCAATATTTACAAAACACAACATAATCTTGCTATGGAAGAGTCACTACTCGATCTGACGCAGTGGAATGTTTTCACGTGACTGATAAACAACTCAACTAGTAGACTAGAAATGTACTGAATTACTTTACTTAGTAACAGTTCCAACGGCCAAACTACATGATTCTCAAGCGAGTTATTTTAGATCATTTAGAGTCGGAAGACCCCTTCTATACTGCTCAGTTAGGAACGGCATCTGCCAGTCTTTGGATGTGTCCATCGGTACTTTCTTATTGAAAATTCTCTTGAGTAGTATCAAGTCTTTGTCCAAGGCAAATCGGTCAACATAACGACCTTCGCTTTGTTTTCTAAGTCGTGGCCGCATAACTGCGAAAAAACTGTTGGCTGAACGCTCTTTGGCTAACTTGAAGGACCGAAATTCATCTGATGCTTTACCTTCTTTCTTCTGCAAATCTTTGATAAGCCTCTGCAGCTCAAGGATTTCACTTCTGCCTTCTGGATGTTTGTCGACGGCGCCGCAACTGTTCATGTCTGTACAAGGCAGGTTTGTGCAACGACCTTTGTAGTGTCCCGGCTGATGGCATCGACCACAAAGTTTTCCTCTCCGTCCATTATCTTTGCTGGATGCTTGTTGATATTCGTTACGGACGGTTTCAAGCTGGTCATTAGCACTTTTGATCTGTGTTTGTATTATAGATAGGTTTTCCGTCAGCTCGCAACCTTTCTTCTCAAGATAACTTGAAGACGTCTTTCCCACGCTTTGTTCGCCAACGCCATCGAAGCCGGCGGGCCTGAGGTTGTGTTAACCACCACAGTTGACTTCTGACTACAGTCCAATTGGAGGTGCCCAGAGGATGGGGAAGCGAAAAGTTCTTTGGGCTGTAAAGGCGGTTTCTTCAGTACTTCTATCTCTTTCTCGATGATTCTTCTCTCTGCCAGCAACAACTTGTCAGGCGAGTTTATAATAATCTCCAGGTCATTCTGTTCCATATATTTCAATGACGTTTTGCTTCGAAATCCTCTTCTCTCGAATTCTGGTGCAAGTCTCTCGAGGTTTAAGCCGTGTGATATTGAAGATAGCCAGTTATAAACCTCCGAATCGCCGACCATACTTCGACCTGCCATATTGCGCGAATGAGAATGTCAAGGCAATCATCATGAAACTGTAATGCAATGTTTCCAGACGTTTGATTGACAGATTGGTTGTTTCCCCTCCTCATTATCAAAGCGCGTTCCTGGGATTATCATATCAATTTTTATTTTTTCATTCCCGAAAATTCCCGCTGGGCGGTTGTTGTCCATTTTCCCCTAAACGGTGAAATACAAGTCGCTGTTTTCGCTCCTTTGTACTGGTTGTCGCTCAACAAGTATAGCTGGCGACGCGGATCAAACTGGACCATGTATTGTGATAAGTCGGTTGGTGAACGAAATCAGAACGACAAAGAGCGACTTTGGAATCATCCTAGTTTCAAGCATAAAACAACCACAATTCCTGGTCTTGGTTTGGTATATAAATACAAGAGCCACAAACACAATCCTGACTGAACGATTCAAGATGGGTGGATGGAGATTGAATAGGATAATCAATAAAAAAATAAGGCGAGTGATTTTCACTAAAAGAAAGCTGAAAGAATACAATTTTTGATGTAGTGACACAAATCATTCAAGTGTGACTCACGTGCTGTTCTTATTGAATTTGCATGCATAATTTACTTCGAAATTCCCAGTTTTGTATTTTTACAAAACCTGACTATTCCTTCTTACCAGTATTTACAATAAGTTACACACTTGAGCATTTATTGATTCCCTAGCTGTGTTTCAGATCAGATCAACACTATGTTTTGTGAAGTTGTAATTACATGCAGTGTAATTTGTATAGGTAATCATACGGTTTCGAGTTCAATTTGGAATTAATTTGCACGAGTGTGTTTTTCAAAGAGTATCAAAATTGCACGGGCGAGTGCAATTTGAGCTCTTTGAAAAACACACGAGTGTAAATTAATTCAAATTGAACGAGAAATCGTATGATTACTTATTAATAATATAGATGCAAAAATTTAGCGAAAATTAGACAGCAAAAGACACATCATGCACGTAGCGAAGTACTCGTTTATTTGACATTAATTATTAATAAATTAATCGACACTACAAACACAACAATCACTACATACTGATTATAGCAACAAACAGTAATAAGTACAAAGGCTGTTCATCGTTTTTAGAAAGTTGAAACGAGTACATAACTCTGATTTTCTATTCCCGAAAGCTCGTGCAAAAGTTTGATCTTGAGTTTTAATTGACTGAATTCATTCACGCACTCAGAGTCAGAGAGAAATTCGACTAAACTTACTGTAAATCACTGGATACTCTTGTTTACTTTCCTGACCACTCAAACCAAAGTTGAATACTCATTAATTTGTAGAAGTTTGAAGTACCTTTTGCTTACAAGAGCCAACAAAGTTCTTCATTTAAGCTTATCACGTAGTTTTCCATTGTATTTTAGCCAATCAGGATCCTTAAAAGTTTGTAATTTGCACTGGAATTACAGATTTTTGCACTGGTGTTACACTTGAACTGCACTGCTCTCAGCCAATCAGCATCAAGTAATTTTTGCATCTATATTATTTTAACAAGGTTAGATCGGTTAGATTCGATAACTCGAATAGAAAATACACGTTTGTTTCAGCGGCCTACAACAGGTATCCACAATGCGTGAAATAGTTAATCGATTTATTCTGTGTAATGTTTGCGCACGCCTCGTAGATTGCATATACTGTCTCCTCCTCCGCTAAGCGCTGATTCCGTTTCAAAAATGCTTTGATATCACTAAAGCATAGTTCACATGTGTTGAATTCTGGTGAATAGGGCGGCTGGAATAACAGACGCACGCCACAGGCTCGTAGCAAGTTAGTGAGTATAGGTTCCACGAAGTGGCCGTGGTGAAACCCACAGTTGTCCATTATAACTGTATCGCCTCTTTCAAGTACTGCTGATCCATCTTGTCTTGTAAGGCTCACTGCTTCCTCAAAAAATAGAAGCAGTTCTTGACCGTTTGACGGCCCTTCGAGAACGTTTACAAAGTCTACTCCGAAGGAAGAATGAAGAAGGTTTATTGTGTACGTAGCGTTAGAACCGAATCGCTGGATTTCGAAAGCAGGCTGGCCTGTAGGGGCATTACCATATTGTCGATTACCAGTTGTTTTCACAACACTACTTTCGTCGAAACAGTGTACAGTACTGGGGTCCAGGTCGGATATCAAGTCAAGAAATTCATTTCTACGCTCGATGTTTTCATTCCTTTGTGATTCAGCGGGTATTTGCGTAATTTTCTTTTTAGTCATGAAGAGATCATTTCTAATACACTTCGATATTGCGGACTTCGATGGTAAGTCCAGGGGATGGACAACTCCGTCAAGTACTAAACGGTCTTGTAGTTCTGACGCATACATGTTGGGCTTCATGAGTTTTTCTATTTCTACACAGCTTATAACTTCTTGATTTATAAGTCTTCTGTCTCGTGGATTTCTGAGATGTGGTAATGAGGATCCAGTGTGATCATAGTCTGCTAACACATTCTGCACAAAACAACGGCTTGTTTTGAGTTCGGCAGCAATTGCTCGCTGTGAAATTCCATTATGATTCATGTCAAGAACTTCTTCTCGTAAAAGTTTTGAATAGCAACGACCATTATTGTAGAGTTTACCATCTCGATTCAAACATAATCGCATTTCGCGTTCCATGTTGAACGTTGCAGCCGTTGAACTACGGAGATGCAAATATTTATAAATTCAAACTTTGTGGCTATTCTATTGTTTAGGTACTCGAACGCTATTGGATAATTTGCAAAAAAAATTCTCGGGTGGCCTTGGTTAGAGTAGTCGCACAGTAAAGGAATCTAACAATCAATAATGAATGAAGTCAATTTTATTTCTTTGCTAAACACAATGTTACGCAACTAACAAAAGCCAACAAGTAATAAACATTCTATAATTAATGTCTAGGATTCAAGAAATGGAGCGAAATGAAAATGTCACGTCCCAAATTCAGGACGTGAATGTTATTGCATGACTGTCACTCTTACAGCACAGACATTTTCTCTCTCGCTTGGTTCCAGGCAAACCACATAGCATGTGAAGATCGATATCTAGCATTTCGGCATAGCGTTCTTGGAGTAATTCAACTTGTTCAGGGAGCAATGGTATTCCTCAATCCAATCATCAATGACATGAACTATTGAAGTCCAAGAGAGTAAACACATAGAAATATCGACGAAAGTAATGCTATAGTAATTACTTATTCACTGAATTCCTTTATCCGTAATTCTTCTACAAGCAGAGATATTAAGAATCTCAAGTCCAGTACACATATTGTAAATCTCACGCAATAGCATATCTGTTAAAGGGGGACTTCAACCGAAAAATGAATCTTTTGAAAGCAAACGGAATAAACAGTTGAAAGTGTGCTAAATATTACATCGTTGTTGATTTTTCTCAAAAACGTTTTTAAAGTACGAAAATTTAAGGCTAAAGTTTCCGTTCAGCAATCGGGAAAGTCCGGGATGCACTCGGAAATTGGTCGCAATGACGTCACAACAGGGAGTCACTTTCGCGGGACACCATGTTTGTTCAGTGTTGTGAGTTGTTATCTCCTTCTTTATTCGTTTCTCTGCTCTAAATGCCAACTTTTTGCACAGTTTCTGGAAGCGAAGAGACCTGAATTTGTTTCTGAAAGAAGGTGAAGACGAAAATTGATTATTTTTGTATTGAAAATATTGATCATGGCCGATTGGTGTGGGTTCCATTTTTAAGACGAACAAAAACCGCTCAAATAAGGACTGGCACTTCCAAGATTTATCTAATGATCGTTCAGCGTTTATAAAGAGAGAAAGACGTCGGGTATGTTTGCACTTCAATCTTCATTTACTGATTTAGCTAAGCCCACGGCTTCGATTCAGTTTTTTAATACTTCTAGCAGTTCTACTAAGTTGTGTTAACTTATATTTTTGCAATGAAGATTGGAATTTAGAACTTTAAATGTTATTAAAGCTTACTTACCAGCCTGAGCAAATGTACTTTTGCTACTGTTGTTGTTGACTTTATTTTATACTACTCTGTCTAGCTTTGGCTTTATCACATAACGTAAATACGTGTGTGCTCAATGACAATAAATTGAAAGCAATTCAGTTGCATGATTATATAAAGAGGCTAATATTTTTATTTCATTGTCATGACTGACATTAACCATTCTATTCTCCTTGTCCTCCAGCCAGAGCTGACTCATCATGCTGGAACCTTTAGAAAATTTAGTTTTTCCTACTGAGCGAGATTGTTGTGTTGTTGTAAGCCTATAGAGATGGTGATTATCTGATAGTATAGTCCACAGGCTGGATGTCATAGTGCCAAATTTGGGCTGTATTTATACTGTAGTATCAAACCGAAGCTAAATTGACATTCACCTAAACCCTAAATTGTCATTCACCTACATTCTGTATTCCAGGTTTGTTTCATTAACAGCTTTTTGTACTATTCATCTGTAGTAGTTTTTGTCAGTAACTAAAACCCAGGGGCAGGGGTACTTAGTACACCCGGGGGGGGGGGGGGGGGTACTCCCCTATACACGCTATATGGGTATGTGCCGCGCGATAGGGTATAGGTATCAATTTCAGCCTTTTTAGGCTGGGATCGGGTACGTTTTGGTCTGGTATAGGGTATGTTTTCCGCAATAACGCCACTATCAGTTTACATATCCCTTTAGCACGCTTTCAATCTGGGATAAGGTATACATTTTTAAGCTTTAGTCTGGGATAGGGTGTACATTTTAAAGCTTTAGTCTGGAATAGGGTTTGGAAAATCAAAATTTTAGGTCTGGAATAGGGTCAGGGTTTTGAGGTGTCCGTGGCACACCCTTACCCAAAAATAGGGTTAGTACACCATTTTAATTGGTACGTGTGTGTGCCACCCTCAAGCGCTGAAACATCAAACTTACAAGGTAACAAATAATGTTGGCAATGTACACTGAATTGAAACAGGGTGATAAGCTAGTAAACAGGGTATGAAAATTTATGCATTGAAACATTGTCAGAGTTCAGGCTGAGTTCAGAGTTCAGACACACCTCCACCCGACCCCCACCCAACCCCCACCCTTTCAGCGCAAAACACAAATGGTTAATGTATGACCACCTAAATGTATTTGCATACTTTCGTCTCGGCCATTGTCCAATCAGCTTTGCAGGATTGTCTTATCTTATCTCTGATCTAACCACTAATTGGAGGATGGCGAGACAAAAGTATTTGAATACATTAAAGGCGGTCATAGTTGAGAGCTTCACGCTGTAATAATTAATTAATTATGATCATGATCAGGGGCTCTAAAACCTTACACCACCCTGGTGCATTATACGACATGGCCCAATGAGAAATAATAATGTGTGGTGCAAAACCCATAATAATAGCTTATTTATGGTACCCGGGGGTAACAACAGGCATATTTATCTTTGTTCATACAGTGTATGATGACTTGTACATTCACCATACGACAATGTACATAGGCATGACATACTTAGCCTTTTCTTATTTTGTGTAGCTATAAATAAGAGACCATTATTTTGTGCTTTGTAGTAATTTGAGTATGTATAAAAGGTAGTTTAATAGTCAGACTAGTTGCAATCACTCCCCTATCATTAATGTTAATCATATTGAACCAGCATGACAGCTGAAACTATGCTGATTAATTTTGATAGCATGTGGCATATATTACACATTATTGCAGAATAATGGTTGTCTGTTATTGATCATATTCTTGAGGGAGGGAGGCCAGGGAGGGGAGGGGGACGTTTAGGAAAATATATATTAAAATTACTTCCCATCTTAGTATCGGGTAGTATTTGTTTCCATAGAAAGTACAACTAAACTGTATCCTCTATACTTTTGGCTGAAGTCTACCTAAAACAGTCACACAGTGGAAGCTGTTACATACATGTAGTGATGACAACCAACTTTTTCATACCAGAAAGTATAAAAAGAGTAAGTGATTCTAGAAAAGTACATAATAATAGACTATACTTTCAGTAGTTGACACCACTATAAAATTATCTAACAATATTATAGGGCATATCAATGTATGCAGTCCCTCATTTTGTATGTCAAAATCAAATTTAAATCAGTACTAAGCTTGTAAAATACATAAGCTTACATGTATAATAAATAGCAGGTATTTTATGCTCTCACCAAATAATGGTAATGCACACTGGGGATTTTCCGGCCAAAAATCGCTCAATGAAGCTTGCAAGGGTTTCTGGGTAAAATTCAAAATGGCGCCGAGTTTAAAAAACGGAGGTAGAGTGGACACAACATACGGGGCATTTTTGAGACATTGGCGGCAAAATTTGCATATTTTTGGTTCGCCATGTTGTTTTTCGAAGTACAAGCTTTCAATTGATGTATAATAAGTGGATTTTTCTACAGTTTTCGACATATATATCGCCATGATAGGTAAGTGCCCTTTTCTTTCTTTTGTGGGGTCATTTATACGCTTTTTTACAAATGATTTCTACTCAAATATGTGTTATTTTCGAAAAACTAAAACGATAGAAATGTTTACAAACTATGTGGCTACCTACACACTGATTTTGGTTTGTTTCTATACATCTACAGGGAATTTGAACCAAGCTGTTTCACAACAATCGTCTGTCAGCCCAAGTGATGCAAACAAGCCGAGGAATCGTTTCAATCTTGGAGCCTATGCTCGTACCGTAAAGCTAGCTAAAATCGAATATGTGGCCAAAGGAAAACAGCTAACTGAGATCCAACAGCAATGTGACCTTAGGAATGAGCAATGCCAAGAGCTCAAAATGGAATTAGATGCATTGAGACTCAAGGTAAGCCCAAGGGGTACAATAATGTATTGAACTTTATTATAAAACATTGCTTCAGCTAGTTCTCATATATACAGTAACAATTATTTAGACATTATTTATTTTAAGCACGGCTTAAAAACACTATTTGGGTCCTCTAATATTTTATTTGGGTCTACTCCAGAATAAATTGGGCAAGTAAATTCTTAATTATTACAACCAGTATTCAATAAATGTTTTACTTTTTCACAGCGAGGGCTTCTTGAAGACCAAAAGGCTCATTTACCACGTAACAGTAGAACACAATTAGTCACTTGCTTTAAGGATGGAAACAGTGAAGTGTTAGACCTACCAACTAGCTCGGCTAGAAAAAGAAGGCAGAAAACTATGGAGAGTGCATACAGGATTCACAGCAATCCTAGTGAATCGCCGAGGAAGAAAAAGAAAACAGCCTTGAGAGGGCCTGTGTTTAACACCGTGGTTAATCAGTCTTCAACCAACCAACTGATTGACATGTCAATGGGGTCAAAAACAGTCCATGACAAGGTTCTTAGTCATTTAAGAAATGACCTGGTTAGAAATTTTGAAAAGTCACGTGGTAATTTAACTAGATCAGTCATGGTTCTTTACCATGGTGGTTTGCTTAGTAAGGCAAAATACAATAGCGTTAGAAGCTCTGAGATATTCACTAGTGATAAAACATGGAAAAAATCAAGGCTAAGTTTAAGTAATGGCATTCACATTCCTAGTTTAGTACCATATAAGGAAGTAAGTCAGTTCACTAAGACCATTGATATAGGTCTGCTTAAAGACCTCCCTCATGTAGAACTTGAGGAGGATGAAAGCAGTACTGGTAATGATGGAAATGTTCCTATAAGAAATACAATTTCAGGTTGTTACATTGATCTTGAAGCACGCTTACTACAGCTAGCATCTATGTACTTAAACTTCAATAGCACAACTAACATCATTCGTTGGTTTTCATATCCTCCCGGTACATTTCTTGTAGCCATAAGTGCTGATGGTGCTCCTTTTGGTAAACAAAATGAGGCCACTGCATGGCTTATTAGTTTTCTTAATTTAGGAAACCGTATAGCTAGTTGTGAAGACAACTTTTTGTTATTAGGGGCAAATTGCAAAGAAGAACACCCTATTATGATTAAATATGGCAAGCAAATAAGGAGTGAAATATCTCTTATAGAAAGCAAGACATATAGTATTCAGGGACATGAAGACCTTGCAGTGAAGTTTATATTTGAGCTTGTTCCTGCTGATATGAAATGGCTTGCCACTTTTTCTGGGGAACTTTCAAATGCTGCCACCTATAACTCCTCATATGCAAATGTTACAAGTAGGACAGCTGATTTAAAAAATATTCATGGTTCACTTGGGAATGATAACACATGTACCTGGAATCCATGGTTATATGATTCCAGGGTTAAGGTTGCAAAAGATGTAGCCAAATACAAGCTCACAATTGTAAACAAATCTATTCAACAACAGAGAAACCTTGTTACTAAATATATTGCTAACAAACAATCAAGGCAGGAATTTGAGCCTATTTTAGGGCGATTAATTTGTAAGGCAAAATGTGAACCATTGCATCTAGGCAACAATTGTTGGCAAGCATGGAATAAGGAGGTCATGACAGTTGCACTTACCCGTTCTAATATAGTTAATAGTACAATCACTGTTTCTCAATTGCCATTTGATTGTTGCTTCCGTAGGTATCTTCGCTCAGTTAGAAACAAAGTGAAATCACCAAAGTTATACAAGAAAATAGTAAGGTGGTTTCGAGAAAATAGAAAAGATAAATCCTTTCAATGTAGATTCACAGGTGAGGAAACACGTAAATTTTGCAACAATTTCATGCATATCATTGATGCTGTTCTTTCACCAAATGACACAGAATCTGCAAATTTAAAGCTTTATTCTCTAGCCTATGTAGGACTAAAGCTTAGGAATGCCACATCGCTTATGAATCGCATAGATATTGATGAACAAGGGATTGTTAACCTAGATAAGAACTGTAAGCAATATTTTATTTGTAGTTCAATGTTTTTAAGTAATTTAACACTCAGTATGTGGACAGTGGGTTTCTGTGTCCCATATCATGCTAGACAATTATTTGAATCTCTAGGGGTTGGCCTTGGCATAAACACCATGCAAGGTAGGGAAGCTAAACACCAGAAACTTAAACATTATGCAGATTTTTCCCTCCCTAACGATCGATGGGCAAAGGTGTTTTTACATGAGCATATGTCATTGATATGGCTGAGGCAACAAAACCCTCATTTGGTTAAGTACTCAAAGTCAAAGTTGCAATACATTTTAGATAAATGCTATCAAGACAGTTTTTGCTTTTGTGGTCTACCCAAAGCAGAACATGAGGCTGGGTGTCAATACTGTCAATCAACTTTAATGACAGCAATAGCTGCATCTGTCGAGGCAAAGTGCTTGACTACTTACATTAAGAATATTATCGGTTGATAATGCTAGAGCATTACCACGATTAATATATCATACGAAAGAAAGCTGGAGTTATTAACAACAGTTAAGTGTGTGAATGAGCTTAACCCAAGGAACAGAATATAATCAATAGTTCTTGTTTACCAGTCAATACAAAAGAAATGAGATGTTACTAAGATGTATCAGACTATCTATTTCATGGGTTAAGTGACATCACTCTAACACAATTTATTATTATGCCTTATTACAGGTTCATTTACAAATAAATATATATATAACAATTATTCCCCTAAGTGGAGGTGAATAGTGGTGGATACATGTATTTACTGAGCCACGAGTCTTCGAGCGGCGAGGTACATTGTAAATATCTACTACTACTCACCGACAGTGAGGGGAATAATTGTTTTAGTATATACCACACAAGTGAATAGCCAGCCAAGATTATAAAATGTATTTTCAAGAAGAAAAATATATCTTGTTTTGCTCGGAGGTAAATAGCCAAGGATATCCCTACTTTGATTAACCAATCACAGTGCACGAAAAGCAATATTCACTTGTGAGGTATATACTAAAGGTTTATATTGACCTGTAAAATAATATTCATAAAGACTAGAATTTAGAATTGCACTCTAGTTACATAATTACAAAAAGGGCCAAACAATGTTTATTAGTACGGCATATGCATAATATATATTTGACATTTTAGAGCGGTCGCACTAAACCCATGAAATAAATACTAACTTTTAGTATTAAATAGTGCTAATTAAACAATATAAAACAAATGATTTATTACGAATTAGTACTGATTAGTACTAATTATTGTTCATGTGTTTAGTGCGAGCACTCTTAAAATTACTGTACATGTACGTATACTAATACTTTGAAATCAATTGATTTTACAACACTTATTCTATTAAACTGGAAAATATATTGTGTAAACATGTTTCAGTGTTGTTTATTCCAACTTTTGAACAATAGTCAATGCACTGTTATCAATTACAATGTACATGTGTATATTACCCATTTCTTCTGATACTTAATCTTGAAAACTTGATGTGTGACAATCAAAGGTGCTGTGGTACGTTGAGTTCATTCCACAAGCCATAGTAGCAGCGGATGTCCAGTTTCTCAATTGTTTTTGAGTATTTTATTGTGAATAACTTCTCCTCAGAGACTAAGAGCTTCACTGTAGAATCGCCAATAGCCTTTTTGGGGATTCCAACAAAAGCTTCACCGAGAATATCTTTAAGAAATAACTCCAGCTTTCTTTCGTATGATATATTAATCGTGGTAATGTTCCTTACAGTATTCACGTCAACGCCATATGCAGACACACATGTCAGGAGATCTTTCAAACATTCAAACACTTCCAAACTTATTCTATGTGAAATATCAATTCTATACGGGCTCCCTTGCCTTGGAGTTTTGCGCATTCTCCTCAGTATTGTTTTATTCCAGTGAACCACTTCTTTAACAGCTAATGACTTCATTCCTGCTATTTCCATTGCACAATGTAATCGTTCTCTGTCGTTCGTGGCTCCATATTTTTTAACTAACATGTCTTTTGCCAGTCGTATCTCCTTAAAAAAGCTACTCAAGGCGAGCCTTTGCCCCACTTCATTTCTATCGATTGAATTATAAACCTCTGATTCTTTTCTTTGCAACAAATCATCTAAGCTTGAGCTTAGGTTTGACAAATTATTTAACATTCGAGACGCCATATTGGATTTGAAATATAGCAGCCTCGATATCGTGCCTTGACTGCCTCGATATCGTGCCGAGCGATTTTTGAACGGAAAATCCCCAGTGTGATGACTGTTGTTGTGATTTCACTCTCTATTTACAAAACAAATGTAATAAGCTTAATTGTAATTGAACTTCTGGAGCATCTTAGAAAAATAATTAGATTTAGCAACACAGGCATGCTGGAGAAACCTGGATGAGTAAGCTGGTGGATGGAGGAAATAGACTAGAAAATCTAGGGATTCGACTCTACAGTATAAATAATGATAATAAGCTTAATATAAGCTTTAGTTTAATAAGCTTAACCAACTTTCAGTCTCAGTCTCCATTACAATAAATTATTGTTCAATTTCAAGCACATTTTCAACAAGTACAAAACAACGAACTATGTCAAATGATGTGAAACACATTTTAAAACGTTTATATCTATATAATAATATAAAGCTTACTATTGAGTATTGTAAAATCCTAAAGATCTGCACTGCAGACTGCACTCGAATTCGAAAATTCATTACAATCTGTGGCTCTTCTTCTGCCTCTCCATCATCGTCTTGGTGTCTACTTGGCTCATATTAGTATAGCTCTACACTTTACTGCACTAATTTTCTCCCTTCATCTAATTCCTCTTCAATAAAACCCCGGAATAAAACATCTAGTAAAACTTCTGACATCCGCTCTTGCTTGTCCGCCATTTTGTGTTCAAAGAATGACTCCCTGTTGTGACGTCACAACAGGGCGTCCTTCTTTCGGGATGTGTTCGGAGAATGTTCGGTTTTCTGCCTTTAACGCTAAATTTGAACGATTTCCCGAAAGTTTTGAGAAAAATCAACAACGAAATGATATTTAGCACACTTTCAACTGTTTATTCCGTTTGCTTTTAACAAATTCACGTTTTGGGTTCAAGTCCCCCTTTAAGTTAGATTCGCTTATATTCAGTTCAGTCAAATTCCTTAGATTTGATCGAAGTAGTTCCATGGTGAAGTTTATACCCGTAACATTCAGAGCAACTAAGTTATTCATTTCTCTTATGTAGCTGTCAAATTATTTCCAACTTCCAAAGCCATTCATTCCATATGGGAGGCCTAATACAGCAATATCTCTGGCACGTAATTTTAAAACTTTTGACAAATAAGAACTGCTAATTCTCCTTGGTAGTCCACTGTTGTTCGCCACAGGTAAATACATAATTTTGTTGAAGTTATGAGATGGTGCATCTTTCAGAAGAGTAGCGGTATCGGCAATTTTCTTCCCACGACTTACAAACACGAGACAAACATTTTCTGACGAAGGAGTAAGACAGAATACTCATAATATAAAGAATAACATTGTCCGGTAAATCCAAAATTGACATTGGACTCATCGTTGACGCCGGGCTAACAATAATCGCCTTTCTCTTGTTGAAATCACAACTGAGTTACTTTCTTTAGCGTTTTAATACATTTATTGCTGCCGCAGCGGAGCGAGCCTGGAGCGAGCGGAGCAAGGCAGCGATCCTAATTCAGTCTATTTGTATATGGCGGCCCAAATCGAGATTTACTTGCTACCACAATGCAGTTCGCCTAGTGTAAAAACAATGGCTTTCTTTGTTCTTGCAATCCCAAAATGCATCATTCCAATTTAACCACAATGCAGTTCGTGCTTTGACTATAAAACTTCGCAGCCTCGTGGTCTCCGTCCTCTTGCGTTTGAAGACCTTTACCTGTACTGTGCTGAAAGTTTACTGGTGAGTGTTTATGATTTTTTCTTCCGAAGTATTTCAATCTATTGTTGTAATATCAACAAAATAACAGTATTTATGTAACTTATACATTTTTGAATAACTTGTTTATTAAAAACCTGTAAATACAGTTGAGATTGTTACATATGTAAGATATACATTTTATTTAGTTTGATAAACGTTTTCGATCATTCGATCATCATCAGATTCAATGCTGGAGGTCAATGGTGAATGAAATTAAATACTTAAGTGATGCCTCTAGGGAATAAATTTAGGTGATAGGATTTAACTTGTTTGTTTAAGTCTGGTCTTAATTTAGCAATGTAAAGGGCTTCCAGTGTTTTCCGTATTCCCAACGGGTAGCTTGTACTAATAATGTTCCATTCAAACTTGTGATTAGGATTTTGAGCGCAGTGACGAGCAGGTTCTGATTGGCTGTTGGGCGTGCTGTGTTCTTTAAAACGTACATCAGCGTTCCTGGCTGTTTCCCCAACATAAGTGGCAGAGCATGACATACACGTTCCATGGTAAATTACGTGGGACTTGTGGATGTTTTTGTCCTTCAACTGGAACAAAGAGGAAATTGTCTTTGTTTTCCAGATGATTATGAATTTGTATTGGCCACACGTGAAACGTTCCAACTTGCGTACAAAAGAACGGCTTTGGTGTTCGTTGTTCTGGCAGTAAGGAATTCGTATAAGGATGGGACGGCGTTCATCGAACCAGTTGGTAGGGATTATGGTGGTAGGTTCACTGGGATATTCGAATTCGTGGATGACTTTCTGGATGAAGTGCCAGGGATATCCAGCGTGTTGGAACCTGTTGATGATGTTTTGTAGGTCGGAGTTCCAGTTAGACGTTATTTGATTGGTGCGGTGGAGGGCGTTTCGTAATGTATTGCGTTTCCACTTGATGGGCATGGCTGATTTCCAATGAGTGGGGAGTTTTCCCGGCTTGTTGTAGGTCGATGTGGAGAAGCCATTGTCTTTGTATTGGAAAGCAGTATCCAAGAAATGGGATGGATTTTCTTCTACTGTAAAGACAATGTTGTGATGGTATGAGTTGAGGTCTTGTAGGAGGAGATCTGGGGAGGTTGTCTTTCTCTTGGTAATACAGTCGTCTACATAACGGTTATAGAAGGTTGGACTGTGTTTTTGGATGATTTCTTTTTCCAGTTTGCTCATAAAGATGTTAGCAAGGACAGGTGACAAAGGGTTACCCATACCACAGCCGTCAACTTGTTTGTAGAGTTTGTTGTTGAAACTGAAGACAGTACCTTTAGTTACTCTCTCAAGAAGGCGTTTGAAGATGGTCTTGCTTGTGATAGGTGTCAGCGTATTCACATCGTAGATTTCATGGATGATATAATCGATGGTTTCATTCAAAGGAATTTCAGTGAAGAGCGAGTTAACGTCGTAGGATACAATAATTTCTTCATCTTCCAATGTTTGGTTTTTTAATATATCAGCAAAGTCGAGGGTGTTTTTGATGGTGTAATCGTTCGTTGCAAGAGGTGATAGGTACTTTGCAAGGCTCTTGGCAGTTTCATAGTAGAAAGTTCCGCAGGTGCTGATGATTGGTCGAAGTTTGAGGTTGTCAACGGTGATGTCTTTAGGGTCATCAAACTTGTGTGTTTTGGCTGTAGCGTACAGGTACGCTGGTATCTCAGTTGAGATTGTATGATAATATTTTTGACTTGGCCATGTCGGCATGTAGTGAGCTGCGATGCTTGTATCGTGAATTTCTTACTTTTCTGTGCTTTTTTAACTGTGATTAACCATATTTGATAGTTTTTTGTCCTTTCTATCTCCTAGGTTTCGAATTTGCAAAGTATCATCCGTATTGAACAAGGTAAGCTCTGACATCGATCTGACCGCTTTGGTCGCCATCTTATGATCATGCCCGTTTAGCTTACGTTGAAATCGTGTCCCTTTAAACTTAAAGCTTGTGTAGAAATCATAATTAAAAACAGTGTTTTGATTAATCTGTATTTTGTTTCTGATCTTTCTTTGATATTATTTGAAGAATCCATGAGATGCTTGAGTGTGAAAGTTACCTGTTGCACCGCACTGTTTACACTCATTTTATTCATATTTTATATTCAGTACCATGTTCATATTTATTGGTGTTTTTGTACGCCTCGTTTGGTGTGTTATCACGCCTCGACAGTTTCTTATCGTTTCTTGTGTGAGAAATCATACCCAGTTTCTTTGTGATTCAAACGTTTTAGTAGTTCACTTTGATTTCTAATAGTTTGGATTTTATTTCAGGTCTTGATATTACTACCATTGATAGTATTCGTCAGTTCTTGAGGTAAGATTTTCTTAACTATGTCTCCAAGTACTGAATTACAGTTAATTTCATCATTTGTTCCTGTAGTTGAAGAGTCTCAAAGGTTTATGGGTTCTTTAGATGATTTACCGATTATTTCGGCACATAAAAATGTCACACAAGCAAAACCACTTGGTTCACCTGATAAGTTATATAGAGTTCAAGGTGATGGAATTTGTCTATTTAGGTCATTGTCATATGCAATAACTGGCAGACAGATTTATCATACTATTATTAGGCATAAGGTGATACAACATATGAACAGTATAGAACATCTCTTGAGACCTCACATGAATGGTTCTTTAAAAGAGTATTTAGATCGTACAAAAATGTCTCGTCAGGCAACATGGGGATCCGATATTGAATTGTTAGCCATCCAAAAATTCACTGTCAACGTACTTCAATCGTCACATTCAAACTTCTGATGAAAAAGTAGTACATGCTGTTTGTTATTCTCTGAAGAAATGCATAAACCTTGAGCAAGCATTTCAAAATAAGTCCCCCGTCAAAATACAGGGCATCAAATGATCAAGCGGTAAAAGCAATTTGATGATCAAAACAGAAGAAGAGAATATGGCAACTTTCACCACAGGCAGCCCAACCATTGTTTTTGAGGCTATTTATAATTATTAAAAATATATATTTGCAAGCGCGCGTCTTTTTTTGATGGGTTTCCTGTGGTAGAGAGCGCGCGCGCGCGCGATACGTATTATATTGCTATTATATTGCTATTATATTGGGTTCCCTGTGCATAGAAATGTATATGTTGGGATCCCTGTGTGCGTCCTGCAGGACGCGCCCACAGCAATGTGTATATTGAAACAAGGTATGAAACTGATGGCGTATCATGGACCGATGTGCGGTGCATGCAGATGGTGCACTTTTCCGTGAAACATTCGGATTTTACTTTCCGAAGCCGCCGTACACTACAGGCCCGTGGGGGGTACCCAGGGTAAAGTAGCTGAAGTTTTTCAAAATGGCAGGACGTCAAAGAGAAGTTCATGTTATCAAAAACTGATTTTTTCGGTCTAATCGTTTGGATTCTATTCCTTATCCATGGTAAGTTTAGAAGTTCACAATTCACGTCAATTTTAAGTAACTTTAGAAGAAATTGGACGATTTTAAAGTAGTCTTTTTTCATTTTGAATGGTGGAGAATTGCTTGTTGATTGTTAGACTCAACACACGCCGGAAAGTTTTGTTGAAAAGTAAAGCTCAACTAAAAGTAGTTTTGTCGAAATCTTAACGTAGTATTGTTCTCTAATAAAAGGACTTGCCTATACCAAGGGCAGAAGGGCTGCTTGATATTCCTCAGCAAATTATTTTTCATAAATTATGACTGAGCTATTTGACTTGTGTAGTTTTGTCAGTGATCGAAATACACTTCAACAAGGAACATCTCTCAAATGATTGATAGTCCTTCATCTATTTAAACATTTTGACCGTATTTCATCTAGAAAGTGTTTGACATAATTTTGTACTTTCTTACAGTTGTTCTTAAAACACAAGGGAGCGCTACCAACACAGCATAAACACTATAGATGAACTCAATCACTGACATCGAAGGAGACATGAATGGCGATTTATAGATGGACGACTTATGTCATGAAGGACCCATGAAGCGGCTGCCTAAAATATTAACAGTTTTTCATTATTGTTATTGAAATAGTGCAACTCATTTAGCAAAATAAGATATGATTACTAGCTACCAACTGAGAGAAACACAGAGTAAGAATGTATGTATCGCTTCCGAGTGCTTTATACAAATTGTACGAACTCCGCTTGTCGATTGTGGTGACATGCAGTTTATTTAATTTCATATTATCCATGGTATTACTAATCAATATACATGCAGTGAATAATTACACAGAAAGAACGGCAAAACAGCGTGTAAAAAGCTAGTAAACTTATTTTAACTGATTGTTGAAATAAATACGTTGTTTGACATTTTGTTTACAAGTACTGATAGCAAAAATGTGTTGTGCAGGACTAAATATTGAGACCATTCAGCATTAAAAAAACACATTGCCTCAATTTTAAAGCATTTTAATCGATAAAAATCAAAACAGGAAACAAATACTTTATAAAAATCAAAACAGAAAACAAATAAAGTATATTGTAGATGTTTTGACTTATGTTTAGCGAACATATCAATATTGAAACTTGCCAAAAAGAGCACAGTTCAGATTTGACGAGCGCTGGCCAATGTACTCTCGAAGGCAAAATCCCGAATGTTTCACGGAAAAGTGCACCATCTGCATGCACCGCACGCACATCGGTCCATGAGGCGTAAAATGTCAAAATTAAATTTTCTCAGCGTACGGTGAAGACTTATGAAGTGTTTAGAGAATACGGTAAAGTTTAGTTATTCGAAGAAACATTGAATTTTCACGTCATTTTGACAAAGATTAGGGGCAAAAACGTATTTGTCACGTGACCTAGTTTCATACCTTGTGTAAATATACACATGTAGTGCGGGATGCGCGGGATGTGCACAGGAAGCCCAATATAGGATATTACTCAGCACAGGGAACCCAACATATATACGTATTATATATTGATCGCGCGCGCGCTCTACCACAGGAAACCCATAAAAACGACGCAAATATCATTTTATTTCCTTATTTAGTAGCCTCAAAAGGAATGGTTGGGCTGCCTGTGCTTTCACCTGTTTCAATGATGCTGTACAAACTTTTAGACAAGCATTGATTATGACTGTTCCTTCAAGTGGGACCCAAGCAAATAAGAGCAGATAAAGCAATACAAGTCATTGCACAATTTCTGTTATAATTCTACATTTATGGCAGTATTTACTACTATGAACAACACCAGTCAAGATAACTGTTTTTACTTGATATTGTTCAAATCAAGTTTTATTATTCTAGTTTACATAAATAAGTTGAGAATGAATGTTCTAGAAATTCTTGCATTTATTAATTGGCACAATTTCTACATTTACAGCATATATTTAGTACTATGTGAAAAACAGTACTAAATTCAAATGTTCAAATTATTGCATTATCTTGATCTTACAATAATATTGTTTCCTTTTATTATGTAATAACAAAGTATTATACAACTTTATTCATAATTTGATTTGTTTATATAAATCACTATTGTAGTCTGTATAATGTTGAAATGACAAAATAATGATCTCTCTAATCTAACTCTGTACTGAGACTAGAGCTTTCAACTGAGGTTAAAGTGTGTAACCTAACCAATCCCAGTCAAGCAAAATATAACTAATCAGGCTCTAATCTAAGCGACGCCTTAGTCTAAACACAGCATGTAAAGTTGCTAGCCATCATCCATGTAGTTCAGTCACTATTTGTAGATTTTGTAATTGTGAAAGTTTACACAGCAATCAAGGTTTACAGTCCTATATTTTTAAAACTATGAATAGAACAAAATAATAATAATAATTTTTTTTATTAAGACCTTGTTGAAATTAGTAAAGAGATGTTTGAAAGAAATCGATATCCCATCTGACATCTTGTATAAATATTCTGGTATGCAACACTTGTTTTAGTACCATATCTTTGCAACTTGTGAAATGATTACTAATTCCAACAAGCTCTTTCCAACTGATAATAAATTATTATTTGCTTTGATCAATGAGTTATAAACATTTTGACATGGCATTGCATTGGCGTGCATTTTGCTTATTTCATTTGCACACTAACATTGTAACTACTTCTCAACATGTTCTATTACAGTAGCCACATATTTGGAATAAAAGTTTAGATTAGTGTCTTCAGTATTTATATTTCTCTTTTTCAAAAAAAATGATACTGTTATCTTCACGTGTGAAGGTATCATGATGTAAAGCCAAAATTATTTCAAAACAAACAAATGTTTCATCGATAATTATATATTAAACACAATATTACATGGTCGTTTGGAGATACAAATGTATCTTCTTGTGTTGAACATCTCTCAAAGATAAAATTCATATCTATGCGCACCCATGTAATATCCTGCATTTATTAGTTGCCGCGAAGTATCTGATATGGCTGTGCATTGACATTTTTTTCAGATGGTTAATTTGACTCCATCCTGTCCTCAATATATCAGGCATCACGAAAGAAAAGTGCCCTAGCCTGTGCAGCCCACCTCTTGAATATATTTTATACAAATGAAGAGCTTGTGGGCAAGAATGCAAGTGGAACAAATGGAAAATGTTCACTGGACAAAAAAAATATCAACAGAATTATATTGGCTAGTACCAGACATATGGTAAACTTATAGCCATATATTTTACCCTTCACCCTTTTCTCAACAGGCAAACAAATAACATGTATATTTATCATATTTTTTTTAATATTTATTGGTTATTCCATGGTTTTCTTTGGAATACGGGCAGATATGTCACGAAAAAAATATGTTATTTGGTATACAACGAGCCTTTAGGCTACTTGTATACTAAAATAATAAAAGTTTGAGTGAAATTTCCACCTGTATTCCATAGAAAACCATGGAATAACCATATTGTCCCACATTTTATACATTTTATAAATGTTTTTATATTAACCTTCTTTAAATAAAGTTCATTCATTCATTCATTCATTCATTCACATATTACATCAACAATTAAAATTTACAACGTTTTGATTGGCTAATACAACCTATGAAATACCGCTCTGTATTTCATAGAAAAAACACTCTGTATTTCATAGAAATGGTGAGCTCTGATTGGCTGAGATGTAATATGTATAGGATAATTATGTATATGTATGTACATGTACATTGCATATTAACAATAATTACCCCAAGCGTTTTCTTAGGACACATATGCATCCTCTAAGGCCCAAAGACCCAAATAAACAAGAACAAGAGCACTGTGGCTTTATTTTATTTTATTTTATTTTTTATTTTCAAGATTCGCCCATAAGGCAGGTGCTGTACAATAGGACACGAAGTCCCCTTTAAAATACATTACACCACTTCCCACCCAATAAGAAGGTTACCCAGTATACCCGACCCCTGATGTATTCCCAATATTTGCAACAATACCATACGTCAAAGGAACGACGGAGAGAATAAAGAGTCTTAGAAGGTTACAACATCAAAATGGCCATTAAACCTCTAACTACGTTAAGACAGTTGCTCTCAAAGCCGAAAGACGAGATTCCTTTAGAAAAGAAGACAGGTGTCGTGTATGAAATCCCCTGTGGTAACTGTGAGGCTGTGTATATAGGGGAAACAGGAAGAGCGTTAAAGACAAGGCAGAAGGAGCACATGGCTAATGTTAGGTTGGCAAAAACAGAGTTCAGCAATATCAGAGCACACAAACACCAACAACCATGACATCTCTTGGGTAGACACGAGGATACTTGCCAGTGAGAGCAACTGGACGAAACGAAGATGGACGGAGGCTTGGTTAATTGCCAAAAATAAGAACGCAATTTTTAATAGAGACTGTGGCAGAACCATTCCAAATAATTATTTTCCTCTTTTACGGCATTAGTGTGAATTGTTAGAATTAGCGCGCGCTATCAAAGAGTTCATCACTTTACTGTGCGCGTGCATAGTAACACGTTTGTCATTTGTCATTGTTTTCTACGTTAACTGAAAGTTCGCTAGAATTGCCTTCTATCCCTGATGATGGGCCATGTGCCCGAAAGCTCGGATATATTAAATCCTTTACGTAGAAGAAACGAATCTTTATTATAATAATTTTCATTATTTACTTTATTTTCAGTTTTTACTTTGAAGCTACATCAAACTCCCAGAGTCTGCAATCAAGGTTAGCATGAGGAACAAGCTCTCTGCCCTCGACCCAAGCGTTGCCAGCAAGAAATAAAAAGTACTCAACTGAAATTTAATTTACTGAAATTTAAGTAGTGTTGTTTTACTCCATAGTAAATTAATAAATAATGAATATATTAAGGGTTTCCTTGAAGATGGCTGCGATGGCCGAAAGCTTGGTTCAATAAACAAATTTCAAATGCAGATGAAGCCACTACAATGTATTTAAAATGAATATATTGTTCCTGTTTGTATATATATGTTCATGAAGGTTTGAGTATACTTTTTCATTTTCTGTGCAGAATTTAGTTGTAGCTTTCAGATGAGACTCCCCATGCACAGAGTTCTAAATTTTCAATTTCACAAAGTTACAATAATTACAATAATTATTTGTGGAAATATATACAGTAGAGTGCAAACACTAAAACCGTGCTAAACTAATTAGTGCTAAATAGCACGAATGAAATAATAGAAAACAAAAGACATTGCATTATTTAGTACTAATTAACGTTAGCATTGTTTCATGGTTTTAGTGTTTGCACTCTATTAAAAATAGGCAGTCAAGGACTGCATGTGGCTACTGTAAATAAACCTGGGAATAAGAATAATAATAATAATAAACAAAAAAAAAAAAAAAAAAAAAAGATAGTCTATAACTACATGTAGTTACTGCGGTTTTGAAATGTAGAAGCAAAATGTAGTTGGATTGATTCCTCTGTTGAACTAGTATGCTTGAACTATCTATGTATTTTAATACAAAGTTTAATTGAATTTAACAATTGTGTACAAATAATTGAACAATAACAGTTATTATCAACAATCGATATGAACAGCATTGATATATCATTAGTGATTGAATATTAATTTAACAATGTTCTGTATATAAGATCGTTGAACTCAACTTTGATGAAGTGGTGTTTATTTATTTATTTGACTTCGCCTAAATATATGAAAACATTGAATATACATTGTAATAAATAGTACACACACATTGTAATATTAAAATAGTAACTCTAATTTGAAGATAAATTTACTCTCTAATATATACATGTACTATGATTTTATGCTATTTTGCACCATAAACCAGACACATATCTCTCGTGTGTAAATATTTTTTCAGGTTTCTCAGGCTCACCACCCTGTGTTTGTGTATTGGGCTTCCTGTGTCTTATTTGATCAACAAAAGCATGCAGATACCATTATGGCCGGTAAATCACTGTCCTTTTGAGATCTTGAATTTCTAAAACTGCTTTCTAAATAAAGATTAATATCTACTTGAGTCCTGTATGTGATTTATTTAGCGATTAGAACGGGATTTGAGAGTTTTGGGACTAAGACTAAACGAGAGCCGAATCTGTCTGAATTGAATTCGAAGTGTTTGTTTGTGTCTCGTATAAAGACATTTGTTCCTCGAAGAGAATTAATTACTTATAGTAATAACTTGACACTTTAAACAGGTTCACATGGAAGTGCTCGACTGCACAACTGACCAGTCGATCAGTCCACAGCTATTTATAAAAGACCGAACAAACACAATCGATATTCACGGCTGGAAAATAATCTCAACAAACCGTCACTATGTCACTGAAAAACTTGAAAACATCTTTATGAACAAACACTTGACACTTTGTACGAGAGATGTGTCTTGTTTATGGTGCAAAATAGCATAGAATAATAGTATATTTAGAGGTGTAAACTTACCCTTCTAAACAACGCGTTCACGAAGCGAAAGCACATGAATAATTAAACCAACGCGTGAAAAACGTCCTACAGACGTTTTGAATCGATAAAACGTCGACAACCACACGAGAGATCACGAAAATAGCACATAACTTTCCGAAAGCTGCCGAAAGAGCTGATAGTAACGAAAATCCTACGAAAATCCTACGAAAATATATCGGAGACCACTGGAGAAACGTCGGCGAACGTCGGCTATATCGTCGATGACTTCGTCGCTGTTCGTCGCCCAGTGTTCGATTGATAACAATCGGTTCCGAAGGCTATCCGAATATTAGTTACGGACTTACTTACACACTCGATGACATAGTGGCTACTCTTCTTACGAAGGAGAGTAGCCACAAAAATCAATTCATTTATACAATAAAGGATACTGTTCATTCTTACTATGTGATTTCATTTAATGTTTATTATGTAATATATCAACAACAAGTGCGAGTCTTTCATCATGGCTTCTCAAACGAATTAATAATGAATGATGATCTGAATTGTTCTGGAGTCTCCTGAGAAAAGAACATAATAATTGTTTTTGTGTCTTGGCCTAATGAGTCACCTCGCAAGTATTATGTTTGCTAAAAAGAGCTTCAAAATCGAACAAGCAGTTCGGTAGTCTAATAGATAAGTAGTGAGCGTGTAATGTGCGAGGGGTCAGTGATTCAACTCTGGTTGATTTTTTTCATGATAAGTAAGATGTCTAAGTCTACTAAGTTAAAGGTAAGTAACATAATGGTAAATATACAATAATTTCAGTGTCTTGATCAGTGTCTTGATCAGTTCTTCCTCCGGTATCAAGATACATCCACCTGACCCGAATCGTGAGAGCTGATTGGTTATTGAGCTAATGAATTATTAATGAGTTTGAGAAATACATGTGTAAAATATTAATGTATACATTTGTACATATTTTTTGTTTACCCTAGTTCCAAATTGTGCATACTAAAAGTATATATTTGAATCAATTAATCAATCAATCAATAAATAAATAAATAAAGTTTGTGTACAAATTGTATACAAAATGTACAATATCAATGTATACATTTTGTATACACTGTTGTATACATTTAATACATTTAGCAAATGTATACAGAACCACTCAATTATTGTATACTTCTTGTACAAAATAAATATACAGACGGTTGAATTGCTTGCTACACAAATGCAAAATATTATTTAAAATGTCCTACAAAAGCCGACGAATTCGCTACGCTTGTGGTTCCACTTGAGTTTTGAACATTTTGTGACGTCAAATCCATTGTCAATAAGAGTACAGACAATGGAAAACCGCTTGCGATTTGTTAATTCTTCCTTCAGGTCTTCGATGACGATTGACTACCACACAATCTCATTTTTCATATTATATTCTCAGGGCTCAACACTAACACAGGTCAACTGGACATTGTCTATTTTACAACAATTGAGTGTAATCTCGCAATTTGATTGGCTCTCAGCCATGATCAATAAGAGGACAGACAATGGAAATGACGTTGCATTCAACGCAAGTTTACTTGTTGTTTTTACAATCCATTTTTTTGGTTGTTTCAAAACTTTTACATGTAATTTAATTCACTTTTGAACCGCAAAAATGGACTTGGAAACTTGTCCAAACTTGGAAATTGACATTTCCGACGAAGTGCTACTTTCTCAGGTGTATGAAATTGAAAAGAAAGACGCAGAAAACTCTCGCTTCAACGTTACACAAAAAAGATCTTGTTGCCGGCACCGAAGCGAAAGGCACAAAAAGAAACACTAAATGAACTAAATGAACCATTGAAGGTAAATACAAATACACAATCAGCGAGATTCTGACATATAAAAAAATTATTTATTGTACACACTGATGTATGAATATTAAGAAAAATGTTTTGTACGTACTCACAGATTGGTGCCATGAACATCGTATTTCTAAACCACTTTTAGAAATGACTAACTACGAGCTCAACGATACCCTCAGGTGGTTCAATGCAGAGGCCCGAAACCAGAAAGGAGAGGAATACAGTGGTTCTTCCCTTCTTGGATTCAGGAATGCTATCGAAAGGCACTTTGCAGCTCATGACATCCAGTTGAAGCTGCCAAACAAAAAAGATATTTCAAGGCTCTAACAAAATCCTCGAGTGCAAGCTCAAAGTAAACAGGCATGAAGGCAAAGAAATTGTCAAACACAAGCCAGTTATTGAACCAAACGACATCCAAAAGATGAAGGAGAGTCTTTTCCTTAGCCATGAAAATCATGGTGGATTACTTTGGCGTGTTTGGTTTATTGTCGTCCTCTATTGGTAGGACAACATGAACTTCGCCACGACAGCTTTTCTTTCCAAAAAGATGCAGATGGCAAAGATTTTGCGTGCATGACACACGAAGAGATGTCAAAGAACCACCAGGGCAGATTTTCTGACAATACCTAAGCAAGCTAATCCCAAGCAAGAGGCATTTTTCAAAAGCCAAAAGCCATTGTCAGCAGTAGTGATGCCATTTGGTATGAAAACAAACCCCTAGGGATTAACAAACTGTCCACCATGATGAAGGAGATTTCCGTTGGAGCAAGTTTGTCCAAAATCTACACAAACCACAGCGTTCGCGCAACGGCCATTACCATCTGGTCTGATACAGAGATTCCCGCTCGGCACATCATGAACATCTCCGGACATCCCAACGAACAAAGCATCGCCAGCTATAACACAAGACCATCTGTTCAACAGCTGAGGAGGTGTTCTGACGTCCTTTCTGGTGTCTTGACAACTGGCGGTGCTTTGAACACTCGTCAAGTAGCCGTACATTCGGCGAACTCTTCTACTGCCACTTCAGTCCAGTTATCTTCAACAAACGTGGCTTTAAACGCCGTTACAGCCTCAATTTTCAATGCCTGTAGCATTCAGAATGCCCGTTATTTAATGACCGTTATTTATTAGTTTAGTTATTTATCGTGAAAACGAACTTTTGCCGTTTTGGCAAAGAATTTAGAACATTGTACCTCAAATGCATTGATTTCATTGTCATTGAAAAATCATTTGAATGTCAATTTTAAAAAATTTGCCAATAGGAGGCACTCATTTTGCAAGTTAATAAATAATAAACCAATCAAATCTTTGATGACATGTACATTGTTTCATCTTGTCACGCATTCCTCGAAATGTCCTCAAAATTTCCCTCGACTTCAAATCGCTGCCAGCTTGAAAATACCAGTTGTTGTAAAAAAAATTGCACATATTTTTCCATTGTCTGTACTCTTATTGGTCATAGAAATTACATCATAAATTGTTCAAAACTCAAGTGGAACCATGAGCGTAGCTAATTTGTTAAGTAGAAATGTGTTTTGGCTTGCAGAAAATCTTGAGAACTGGACGTTTTGGCATGTCAAAAGTATTGAAAGCTTAACTTTAAATGCTTAACAATAACTTGCAAACATTTCTGGAGACGTCACAAAATCATTTTGTGCACAAACATTTATAAAACTGAGCAGAAAACTTTCCACTTCGGTCTCCACCATATTGGCCGTGTTTTGTTGGGAGACTGGTTCAAGTACTTGTAGGCCCAGTCTCTAACGTGACAATTCAATTCAGTTCACAATTTTTGTTTTTGCTTGATAATATTTCAAAGACAAAGTCAACAAAATCTGTAACAGAGGTAACAAATATAAATCTCTTCTTTTAGTGGAACGTGTTAAACCTTGAAATTAAGCAATTTGGAAAATTGATGTACATTAGAACGAGGATGTGTACGCATGACGGCAAAATCCCATACTAAACTCTATAAATGTCATTTACGATATCTTCGCGTGATTTTATCCAATACTTTTGAAATTTTCCAAAAATATTGATGAATCATTGCTTTTTCAGATGGCAGTGGTTATTTTTATGTCAAAAGATTCTAGTATTCTGATCTCGAAAATCAGCACTCGTGCATAAGGCGTATGCTAACGAACTTGTCTCACAAAAAGATGTGGGCAAAGAAGAGAAAGAGTATAAAGATGCCAATCAACTAAGAAAATTCTGATCAGCCTAGATGCAGTTGTACAATGTGTGATGCTGCGAGTTCGCTAAGAAAAAATTATTCACATTATATTTGTTATCAGTACAACAACAACAGCATGTTGTAAAAAGAAGATTGAATAATGGTTCAAATAATGGCCAGCAGTTATGTGTTTGGGCTTCCTGTGTTGTGGTGTTCTTCTGTTGAGTGATAAAGTTCGAATATCGCTTGATACACATTTTCATTTTCATCACGTTTCGTCAAATGCCTGTCTTTGATATTAGTATTGTACTAAAGAATACAACGGATTATATTGAAGCGTAGTAAAGGATTTTAGTAAAGCTTGAATATAAAAGTTGATGTGAAGTTATAATGCAACTGTTACAGCGTGGAGTTCGACTCCGATAAATACTGTAAATGTAAGCTTGTGGTTCTATTTCTAGTAGAACATACAGATGTGTGGAAAGCCAGCTATTTGTTAGTTTATGTTCTAACACGATTTCCACCAAACTGTCTTCATCCTTGGCATTCACTATATCACCGTGCATAAGCAATATCTCATTTCGATGACGTTTTGTGACATCGAAAATCATCATAGCTTTCATGATTTTCGACCCGACAACGATTATGCAATTGGCCTATTTTGAGCCACGTCAAAATATTTAATTCTAACCAGACCGGTGGTTTCGTCATTTCCGGTTTTAAGAATATTCTGTTCGTATCGTATTCTCTGCGACCTCGTGTGTAGCGTCAGTTGTTGTATTTCAGCCTTTAGTGCAGTCATATTTTTGTTATTAGTTAAGTTAAAAGTTAAAGTTCTCAAATGGCCAAGCGTTCTAAAAAACCCATTGACTACGCGGCTCTCGATAGCCAGGGATTTGAAGGCCTACAACCAAGTAGCAGTCCACGAGCAGGGTCTGGAGGACTTCCTAGCCCTCAGGGCCCGACAGTAAAAAGCGAAGAAAGACTCAAACGGGAGATGGATCAGTACGCCCTTATGAGACAGATAAATGAAAAGTTGGATCGGGTGCAAGAAGAAAATAAGAGGTTAGAGGCAATGGTGAAGGGAACGCCCCCAACGCGCTCGAGAAAACAAAAGAAAGAAAAGTCGAGTTCCAGAAAGACGCACAAGCCTATCGATTCAAGCATAGGGCTCGACGATCTGAGACAAATGGAGGAGCTTTCACGGGTAGCCGACAAGGCCTTGCAACAGTTCGGAGCAGATATTTCAAACGAAAGTTCGCAGTCAAATTCTTCGGACGACGAAACCGACGACGAGAAGGGTTGGAGGAAGACCAAAACGTCAGGTAAGAAATCAAACAAACTTAAGTCAGGAAAAACGGCAAGGATCACGACGCGAGTGGTAAATCCTCAGATATGGCCCCATAGTGAATTGTCGCTAAGTTATGTTAGCAAAGATGTCGGGTATGACGACTTGACGATTGAGGAATTTGTGGCAGGATTTACAACAATAATGAGTCTTCCCCAAACTACAGCGTTGGAAGGGAGAGCTCGACTACAACATCTCACCCGATTGATGTATCTGGCCACTCAATATGAATGGAGCGCAGTACGCGACTTCCATGCCACCGTATTGTTAGAGATTGAGCGAGGGTCACTAACATGGAATGACTCGTTCTCGCACATAGAGCAACAAGCCTTGATCGGGAGGGTCAAAGTTCGACCCCTGAGTTCCACAACGCCCAAAACAAATCTCGATGTCAAAATGAGCGGTGTTCTCTTCTGTAGAGATTTTAACAAAAGCAAATGTCAGAATCACAAGGATCACTATGGCGTGATAAAAGGAGTCCAGAAGTGGGTCCAACACATATGTGCTAAGTGTTGGACTACCAACAAAAAGATTGAAAGGCACTCTGAGTATTCTACAGAATGTCCTTTGTTCGTGGCTGAAGTAGCAGGTTCCTCGTCTCCCGCGAAAGCATCTCATTCTGGATGACTAACCCCGCATTGTGATCAAGCCTTGGCTAGTTTACATGGTCCAATTGAAAAACAGGACAATTTATTTCAGGACAATTTATTTCAGGACAATTTAATTCAGGACAATTTATTTCAGGACAATTTAATTCAGGAGAATTTATTTCAGGACAATTTAATTCAGGACAATTTAATTCAGGACAATTTATTTCAGGACAATTTAATTCAGGACAATTTATTTCAGGACAATTTAATTCAGGACAATTTAATTCAGGACAATTTATTTCAGGACAATTTATTTCAGGACAATTCAAATCAGGACATTCTCCCGCAAGACAACAAATTACAGGACAAATCATCGCAGGACCTCTCACAGGACAATAAGGATGTGTACATTCAGGACAGAGTTTCACATGATATTAGGACTCAGGAATGTAATTTTGTACGTCTTCATGAACGCGTATCGAAATTTTCGGTTCCAAACTACAGGGGAGCACGAATACCAGTGCCGTCTAAATTGACGATTTCAACTTGGAGATTATATTTACGAAATTATCATGACTCGGTTATCTGTGACCTACTGGAGTTTGGATGGCCAACCAATTATGATTACACGAATTACGAATTTCCGGTGGGCGATAAGCGAAATCATAACGGCGCCTTATCATTTGACAGTGAAGTAACTCGCTACTTACAACAGGAGTCTACTAGCGGAACATTAGCCGGTCCTTTTTTGTCATGCCCGTTCAACAGTGGACAAGTTATGGTCTCGCCCTTAAACTCGGTGCCAAAAGCAGACAGCGAAGACAGGCGAATAATTCTTGATCTCAGTTGGCCCTCGAGGTCATCGGTAAATGCAGGCATTCCTATTGATACCTATGACGGGGAACCATGCATGTTGACATATCCCTCTGTCGATACAATAGCGGAGCTAATACAAACGACTGGATCTGGATGTCTAATTTACAAACGTGACCTGAAGAAGGCTTATCGTCAATTCCCAATAGATCCCAGGGATTATCCTCTATTAGGATTTCTATGGCACGACTTATTGTACTTTGATGTTGTGCTACCCATGGGACTTCGAAGCGCGGCCATGGCCTGTCAACGCGCCACATCCGGTGTGTCATATATCTGTGGTGGACACGATTTTAACGTTCTCAATTATTTAGATGACTTTATGGGAATCGAGTCAACCGACACAGCATGGAAAGCGTACAATTTCCTAGGTAAACTTCTTGGTGAACTCGGCCTCAGGGAGTCGACGTCTAAAGCATGCCCGCCAAGTACGTCGGTAATTTGTCTTGGGGTTCAATTTGACACTATAGCGATGACAATGTCCGTAACACAATCTCGAATTACGGAGATCGAAGAACTGCTCAATTGTTGGAAGGATAAAACAAGCTGTACAAAAAGGCAATTGCAGTCTTTACTCGGCAAGCTAGTGTTCATCTCAAAATGTGTGCGACCTAGCAGGATTTTTCTTCATCGAATGTTGGAACTGTTACGATCGTTGAAAAACAATCATAATCGCACGCGTTTGACCTCAGGTTTTCATAAAGATCTTCGATGGTGGCAATGCTTCTTACGGCAGTATAACGGAGTTTCTCTTATCCCCTCTCTAAATTGGTCTACGCCTGATAAAATATTTTCCACCGACGCGTGCCTGACAGGTTGCGGAGGATTAGCAGGAGATATTTACTTTCATGCACAGTTTCCCGACTTTATCTTGAAGGAACAGTTTCCAATCCATCAATTGGAAATGATAGCGATTATGGTGGCAGTACGGTTATGGGGTAACAAATGGAAGGGTTTGAACATAACAGTGTATTGTGACAACGAAGCAGCGGTTACGGTTTTGAATTCAGGGAGAACAAAGGACAGCATTCTAGCTAAATGCGTTCGGGAGATATGGCTGTGTACCGCGCTGGGACAATTCCAGCTTCGTGCCGTTCATCTTTCAACACATGCAAATCGCTTAGCAGATTGTTTATCGCGTTGGCATCTCAACCAGACGGCTGAGCAACAGTTTAGACAGTTAACAAATTCAGCAGTCATGACTGATATCGACGTAGATCATGATGTATTCTCATTCAGCAATGAATTTTAACTTGTCTTACAGAGGTGGCGCTGGTGACCCTCAAGCGAGACCTACAAAAGACACGGAGGTCAGCGTACGCTGAAGGGACTCAGAAGAACCACAGAACGCAATGGCGAGCATACCTTTTATTTTGTCATTATTTTAGTTTTTGTGCCGTTCCGGCGTCAACTGAGGTTTTATCCTTATATTGTCAGTTCCTATCCCGTAACATGACTCCGGAGTCTGTCCGCAATTATTTGAGCGGCGTTAAACTTTTACACATAATCCTCGGGGAATCAGTGTCGCAGTTCCTAGCTTATGAGATTAAGATCACCCTAAGGTGTATAGAGCGCCTGGCGCGGCATGTTCCAGTGCGTGCTCCGCCAGTTACACCGGAATTGTTGTTGGCTATAGCTAGGAACTGCGACTTCTCCAATGGACGCGACGTTGTTTTGTTGTGCGCGTTCAGCTTCACCTTTTTTCTATTTGCCAGGGTGTCAAATATAGTCCCGCTTTCACTTAAGAAATTTGATTCCAGCGTGCACTTATGTAGGGAAGATATTAGCAGAAGTTCATCGGGGTTGCTCGTTACCTTTAAGTGGTCAAAAACCATGCAATGCGGTAAACGAGTTCTTTCACTCCCTCTGTTACCTATCCCGGGGTCACGCATTTGTCCGGTTCGTTTGTATCATCTGATGTGCCAGCTTATACCTTCTAGACCCCGCATGCCCGCCTTCGTCTTACTGGACACAACAGAACATTCATTTCCTCTCACTAAATCGGTATTTGTCCGCGAGTTTCGCGACAGATTGACTTTAGCGGGAATCCCACACGCGCTTACCTTTCGAGGTCATTCATTTCGTCGGGGAGCTACCACCTGGGCCTTTAAGATGGGAATACCGGGGGAATTCATTCAAGTTTATGGGGATTGGGTTTCAGAAGCTTATAAATCATACTTAGAGTTTTCAATGTCGTGTAAGTTGCAAGTCGCACATAAAATGCGCACATCTCTCCTTTGTTTGGCGGGTTTGGAGGATTGAGAAGTTTATAACCAGGTTTTTATCCGTCTAATCGGGTTGGATTAAACTTCTCACTGTGCCAAACAAAGGAGTGTTGTGTCGTTACTTTATATAGTTTTGTTTATGGAGGTCGTATTAGTAGAATTAGCTATATATATCTATTATACGAAATAATGTTCTATGCACTGTACACAATAATGTATGTGGTAAAGCAATAAAGTTATTAATAAATAATTATTATTCTATATGCACAGTGTTTCCTGTACTTTTTAGGGTGTCTATCAGCAAAAAGGTATGCATAAATTAAAATAGCTGTTGAAACCATGTTGATTTCAACCCCTAAAAGGTACAACCAAGCTGGCGAACAAGTGTCAGATTGTACTGATAGACAGATTGATCTATCGTTTAATCAGTGACTGGACAACAATTTTCTTCTGTTCTTTCATGTTTGTTCAATATAAAGAAAATAAATAACAATAATTATTATTGACCCTAAACCGGAGCGGCGGAGTCATGTAACTTTTTGTTTACTTATTTTTATGTAATAGATACAATATGAGCGGCCGTGTTGTATGAGATATATAATCACTCGCCGACACAGACGCGAATATTGTATCTTACTTTAAAAATCCAACGACGGACACACGCTAACCAACCAATCAGAGCGAGAGTTATATCATACCTATATGCTGATATAATTATTATTATGTTATAATATAATTTCGATGATAGGAAACAGTTTGGCCGAGAAAATCCAAGTTAAAGTTGAATGCAAATGGGGACGAATCTCTTGTCGATTTGCAGAAGTCTACTACGCTTATGATTCCTATTGTATTTCCCTCATTACTTATTCATGAAATTTTAATTATTTTAATTTTAATTACAGTACCAACAATTCTAATAAATAGTTTTGAAGATTAGGTATCTAGTAAAGTACAGTCTAGTAAAATGTATTTCTTAAATGTTCAATAGCTTACTTTATCAAAGCTTACTTTATGTTTTCGAGAGAGTAGAGATCGATTGGGCTCCCTTTGGTTACAATGGAAAAAAAACCGCCAAAAATCGCCAATCAGAAGCTTACACGAAAAGGAGGCTACTAATTTATGCGAGGCATTCCGTACGTGGCTTCATTCGGTTGAGGTCCTTTGTGGTTTAACAATACCAGCTTGTTCCTTTTGACTTGTTTTGTAGCGATTTGTTGCTTTTATTCAACTACAGGAATTTATCTACATGTCTGCTTCTTTTCATCTGTTAATTTGTTCAAATTTGTTCGATTTAAATGAACGGGAAGCAATTGAAACGTCGATACGCTGAGAAGGTCTGAGAAGACAGGACTCGACAGAATTTAAAAGATAAGTGTACTTGTAGTGAATGTAGTCGAAGCTCTATGTGTTTGAATTTAACTCTATTGTCTTTGTAGAGTCTTATGTGTAGTTGTTCATAGATTTAGTGGACAATGTAGGAAAATTATTGACTTCAGAAGAAGAATTTTGCAATTCAAAACACCAAACAGCCGATCGAAAGTTCGTAGTGAAAGTTCTAGATGTCGCGCACGTGCCTTCACCTTCCCGCCGCTAGGTAATTGTAAAGATTTGTTGCAAAACGTTTGCTTTGACCACGGGAAATATGGCTGAAAGCAACGGCAACAATTCGAGGTCTTGTCGGTTTTGCGCAAATCATGGCTATGCGACACCACTGCACAGTCACCAGGGCAATTGCCCTTTCGATAAATGCGTCTGCGACAATTGTGTTGGTTTGAGGGGAAAAAACAAGCGAGAGAGAGACAGGAGGAGGAGGCACCAGGCAGCGGCTCAGACGTCTTGTCAAAGTTTCCAAACAGCGCCAGTCCTCAACGAATCAGTTGCTATTCATATAATGAATAGTAACGACAATAGACAATAGTCTTGTCTGCGGCTGCCAAAAAAGCAGTTTTGAAGTTTGATATAAACTTTTTTGGGGAACAATTTTTGGGTAAGGCTTACATTATTTCACTGAAAATAACTCTAAAGAGCCTATATCATCTCTTGCTTTGACAGAGAATACCAGAAAGCGAAGGGTGGAAGAAAAAAATGATGAAGTAAGCGAGTACCTCACATCAGTTTTCTTCAACTTGGACAAGAAGGAGAGCAAACTCCCATTCATGACGAATGTTGCGAGGGCCTTTCGCTCTTTTACTCCCAATCAGGTAATGTACATTTCTTTGTAACTTTAAACTAATTCTTTCCTTAAACTTATCGAATTCATGAACAATTAATGAGGGAAATACAATAGAAATCATAAGCGTAGCAGACATCTGTAAATCGTTAAGAGATTCGTCCTCATTTGCATTCAACTTTAACTAGGATTTTCTTGGCCAAACTGTTTCCTATCATCCAAATTACAGTAAAACATCCACTTATACATCGTTGGATTCGATAAATAATATACAATATTCGCGTAAGAACTGCGTCAGATCGGCCGCTCATATTGTATCTATTACATAAATATTATCGAATTCATGAATAATTAATGAGGGAAATACAATAGAAATCATAAGCGTAGCAGACATTTGTATATCGGATACAGAATCGTCCTCATTTGCATTCCGGATTACGAAGATATCGAGACGGTAATTAGTCTAATTACACAATGTTCACGCAATCTTTATTTCTTCTGTTACATTCTTCCACTTCTGGTGTTATATTCAACTTCAATCATATTCCAAAAATGACTTCAGGACTTCGTGTAAGCATACATGAATTGTCCTGGTTGTTTATAGGACGTTATTTCGTTACCAGTCTTTTTATTTTACTGTCGCGAGTACCTTCTGTAGCATCCTTCTCTGTGGATTATAGTGAATTATTTTTCCGCAACTTCGATAACTTTGTAACATCAATAACTTTGTAACTTCGATAACTTTGCAACTTCGATAACTTTGTAACCTTTGTAACTTTGTAACTTTGTAACCTTTGTAACTTTGCAACCTTTGTAACTTTGTAACCCCGATAACTTTGTTCTTTGTAACCTTTGTAACTTTGTAACCTTTGTAACTTCGATAACTTTATAACTTCGATATCTTTGTAACCTTTGTCACTTTGTAACCTTTGTAACTTTGTAACTTCGATAACTTTGTAACCTTTGTAACTTTGCAACCTTTGTAACTTTGATAACTTTGTAACTTTATAACTTCGATAACTTTGTAACCTTTGTAACTATGTAACCTTTGTAACTTTGCAACTTCGATAACTTTGCAACTTCGATAACTTTGTAACCTTTGTAACTTCGATAACTTTATAACTTCGATAACTTTGCAACTTCGATAACCTTTGTAACTTTGTAACTTCGATAACTTTGTAACCTTTGTAACCTTTGTAACTTTGATAACTTTGTAACTTTATAACTTCGATAACTTTGTAACCTTTGTAACTATGTAACCTTTGTAACTTTGCAACTTCGATAACTTTGCAACTTCGATAACTTTGTAACCTTTGTAACTTCGATAACTTTATAACTTCGATAACTTTGCAACTTCGATAACTTTGTAACCTTTGTAACTTCGATAACTTTATAACTTCGATATCTTTGTAACCTTTGTAACTTTGTAACCTTTGTAACTTTGTGACTTCGATAACTTTGCAACTTCGATAACTTTCTAACCTTTGTAACTTCGATAACTTTATAACTTCGATATCTTTGTAACCTTTGTAACTTTGTAACCTTTGTAACTTTGTGACTTCGATAACTTTGCAACTTCGATAACTTTGTAACCTTTGTAACTTCGATAACTTTATAACTTCGATATCTTTGTAACCTTTGTAACTTTGTAACCTTTGTAACTTCGATAACTTTGTAACTTTGTAACTTCGATAACTTTGTAACCTTTGTAACTTTGTAACCTTTGTAACTTTGTAACTTCGATAACTTTGCAACCTTTGTAACTTTGATAACTTTGTAACCTTTGTAATTTTGTAACTTTGTAACCTTTGTAACTTTGCAACTTCGATAACTTTGCAACCTTTGTAACTTTGATAACTTTGTAACTTTATAACTTCGATAACTTTGTAACCTTTGTAGCTATGTAACCTTTGTAACTTTGCAACTTCGATAACTTTGCAACTTCGATAACTTTGTAACCTTTGTAACTTCGATAACTTTATAACTTCGATAACTTTGCAACTTCGATAACTTTGTAGCCTTTGTAACTTCGATAACTTTATAACTTCGATATCTTTGTAACCTTTGTAACTTTGTAACCTTTGTAACTTCGATAACTTTGTAACTTTGTAACTTCGATAACTTTGTAACCTTTGTAACTTTGTAACCTTTGTAACTTTGTAACTTCGATAACTTTGCAACCTTTGTAACTTTGATAACTTTGTAACCTTTGTAACTTTGTAACTTTGTAACCTTTGTAACTTTGCAACTTCGATAACTTTGCAACCTTTGTAACTTTGATAACTTTGTAACTTTATAACTTCGATAACTTTGTAACCTTTGTAGCTATGTAACCTTTGTAACTTTGCAACTTCGATAACTTTGCAACTTCGATAACTTTGTAACCTTTGTAACTTCGATAACTTCGATAACTTTGCAACTTCGATAACTTTGTAACCTTTGTAACTTCGATAACTTTATAACTTCGATATCTTTGTAACCTTTGTAACTTTGGTAATTTTGCAAAACAAATGGTAATCCCTTTTGGCAGCTGGAATATCGGCTGATAATGTCCGCGGCTGAGAGATGGTCCGAAAAATGAACATTTGGCAGAGAAGTTTCGAGGGGAATGTGATATTTTGAGGGGGACCTTCTCAGTCTAAGCCATGATATATTATAAATTTTATACTGAACCCTCTAAAAAAATTTCTACGTCGAGGAAAACCCAATAATTCCTATCAGTATACATCTATATTAAAATACCCTCTGCCCAATATAACGACGAGTCTGAAACCCCAACGTATACTAAAGTGCCGCACACATTGCTGCGCAAATGCGCAAATAAAACTTGACGAACAATCAGATTGGCTCTTACACATTTTATTTTCTTGATTGAATAACGAATTGACAAGCTGTCAAATTGTACAATAGTTCGGTTCACGGATCAATTAAAAACATATTACGGCCCTCATTTTCAGGTACCTTTAGATAATACAACCTTCTGTTTTCCCTCAAGATGTTTTGCTTTACCTAAAATCTGAGAGGTTTTCTTTGTTCGTACAGGAGGCTATCAATTCCCTTGTTTATTTCAAATGGCTTCTTGGGCACAACTAATCTATAAGTAGAGAAAGAACGGATGCGTGGGGAGTGGGATACAAAACTAATGATTTTCCTTATTTTTTGGAACGCTTAGTTCCCTTGGCCGAGTCTTTACACCACACGAATCCTGAGTTCAACCTCTCTAATTCACCTGCAGAGTATATATACAATGAGTTAGAATAGCAAAATATATGATACAGTGTATGTATGTCGAAATTATTGTTCACTTGATATGTGATCTCTGAATCGCGTATATATACAGCTATTTCAAAAAACGTTGGCATCTGAAATCTGAATATGAATATGAAATCTGAGACAGAGAGGGATTGTAATGCACAAAAACTTTATTATTATTGTGGATATAAGTTAATGTGACTTTATCTTGTTATTTCTGGAATATTCCATGCTCAAGTATATTAAGGCCTGACACATGGGCCTAATTAGCATAAACATCAATATTTTCTATTTACTGAAAACTATTCATGCTTTGGAGATAGAACTTCACCAAAATGTTTAGTCCCATGAGTGTGTGAAAATTTGATGTGGTTTATTGGAATTGATGGGTCACGTGACAAATCACATGGCCACATATGTCGAAAAAATTCAGCTCAAAATGGGGTACATAGAAACTTTTCTAAGAATAATCGATCACATATCTAAATGTTACGTTTTGAAAGGTCTTTCTAAATCCGCCTTTTAACGTTGTCCTGAATCATTAGTTATAGAGATAATTCATAAAACAGGTCACGTGACCAATCCAGTTATTTGATTATTTTTAATTTTCTCCTTAATGAAAATATGTAGACACCATTAAAAGGCGGTAATAGAAAGATATCTACCAAAGGTATTTAATGAAACATTAGTTAGTATTCTAAGAAAAGTCTCTACGTACCCCATTTTCGATTGAATTTTTCAATCAGTCTTGACCACGTGATTTGTCACGTGACACTTCATTTGCTATTATCGCGATTAAATTTTCACACATTCATGGAACTTAACATTTTGGAGAAGTTTTAGCATCAAAGCATGAATGGTATTTAGTTTATAGAAAATAATGTGTTTATGCTAATTAGGCTCCTGTGTCAGGCCTTAATATACTTGAGTGGCCTAGGCGAAGACCTGTATTGGCGAATAGTGTCACGTCGGGCTGGAGAGGCCCAGATTTGTTTCATCTTAGGCGCGCGATCCATTCTGGGAACTAATTCTTAAGGGCGACACCGCTGACCAGATTCATGTAATAATAGAATCAAAGATGGCGTCGTCGCTGAAGCATAGAATTCGTTCGAGCATGCTAAGTTGGAAATTGTCTGTGAAAACCTATTGTGAAAAGGATGAATTATTTATTGGAAACGTGTTCCAGGAGTTAGACTCGCTAATGGAGGTGGTTTACACGAAATGCGATGAATCTGTTAGTAGAAAGGAATGTCATCCGATCGTTGATATTTGGCCCATGACAAGACGAATTATTGTTAAACTCCACGAAGGAATTTATCGAAGACTTCGCTCTACTACAACTACAGCGTCACCATATTTCTGTCATTTTACACGTGAAGTTTCAAAGGAAGTGTTCGACATTATTTGGAAAGGAATAATTGAACACAACAGTTTTGGGCATAATTCAACTACCACTGCTGCTTGTGTCACAATATGTATAACTGATAAACGAAAAGCTATATATGTGTTTAACCGCATGAATGATGAAGAAGTTAAGATTGAGAAGAATAAACTTCTGAAGAAAGAATTTGACGACAACAGCATTGCAGAAGTTTTAATTTCAAAGGAGCAGCCTATGGTCATGAAGTACAGCAAGAACAATGAAATGCTCGCAATTTCCTTCAATTATGGTTACTGGAATAGCTTTGGAATCCCTCAACACTGAAAAGATCAACCATATTCTATTTGTTAATTAATTACCTACTACGGGGCCTACAGTTCAATGCCCATATCTGAGAATATTGGAAAGACAGGAGAAAAATTGGAATCTGTTCTTACATACATACATGCATGTTTGTATTTGTGTCTTCTTGGCTGATTAAAAATAGTGGTAGAATCCTACCTACTAGCTATTGTAGCCTGTTAGATCATCATTAGCTCTGCCTGTATTTCTCTCTTTCTCTCTCTTTCTCTCTTTTATATTTATATATTTATTTTATATTTTATTCATTCATTCTTTCTTCCATTTATTCATTCATTTATTCATTCATTTATTCGTTCATTCATTTATTCATTCATTTATTTATCCATTCATTCATTTATTTATCCATTCATTTATTCATTCATTTATTTATCCATTCATTTATTCACTCATTCATTCCTTTATTTATTTATTCATCCACTTAATTATTTATTTATTTAATTTTCTCTTTTACTTATTTTTCCTGTCTGTTCTTGTCTTTTGCTCGCGCACCGTAACTTACGTGGTTCTTTCTTCTTTTGTTTGATTCTTCCTCGCGCGCTTTGTGTTTGCTCACGCATCCCGTTAGTTTTTTCAACGTTGTAATGACGCCTACATACACATTGTAACCCTAAAGATGAGCTCGAAAGCTCGGTTTATTTCTAAAATAAATTCAAGCTCGATGAAACAAGCATTTACTTATTATAAAATATTAATGTCTATATGGCATAATGTCCTTATAGGAGAAGTCTGGAAACACAGGAGAAAAACTGGATTTAATAATACACTGGATTTAATAATACACTGTCAGTCTGTTCTTACATGGTTGTTTAATTAGCAATCAATAGTACTCGTTTAAGCTACAAAAAATGTGACAGTCACAGTCCAGACATTAAATAACTGAATTTTATAATACACTGGATTTTATAATACACTGTCACATTTTTTGTAGCTTAAACGAGTACTATTGATGCTAATTAGACAACCAGGTAAGAACAGACGTTCACATGTACTCGTTGGTAATGGAGTGAGCTATCTTTTTGTTTTACACCAAAAAAGGTAGTAAATCAAATATATACATGAGGTTTGACATTTAGCACTAGCCTTACTCAAAGATAGTAAGGTTTTCTCAATATCTGAAGATTATTTGTTTGAAACTTCACTTTATTATGCTACTGTTGTTAAGGGAATGGTATGTCAAGCTAATATCTACTGGTGGTAGAGGGTGATGGCACCTTACAAGTACATATACTAACTGCACTATGGTGACTGTACGTATACATAAAGTGTAAAGTCAGTGGTTTAAATATCTAATAGGCTATAATCATCTTCTACAGTATCACCGTATTTGAGGTACCAACTCCCTTAGCTTTCTGTTTAGTTTTCCTTCCTTGCAAGTTTGAATTACTAGTTTGAACATCTCTGAAGAACAAACATCACAGCAGGCCACAGAACTTGACTTTGGTAGACCACAATAACAAAATTCATTGTTGCCGAGGCAGTGGGGAGGGATGTACTTGTCCTTAGCGGCTCTTTCTTGGATATCATTCTCAATCTTAACTTCTTCATCATTCGTGCGGTTAAACACAGAACCAGGTGTGCATTGCAGTTTTTTGGCAACTTGCTTAGGATCTTTCTCCTTTAACCAAATGGTTTCCATGAATTCATGCTTAAAAATTTGCCACCAGCGCAGACGCTTGCCCCTGGTAGTGTTCTTAGCATATGATGCCAGCTTTGCATGCTTTGCCTCTCTGCCCTGCATACTATTTAATCCCAAACCAAACCCCAAATCATGAAAAATCTCAGCTGTGTAGTATGGAATAGCTTTACCGATTGTCCATGTGGTTGGTTTGACTGTGTTTAGAAGAATAGCATGGCAGTTATAGTACTGTTCACACTCATTTCTTAGACAATCTACATCACTCTCACTGATGTGAACTCTGCTGAAGAGAGAAACACAGTTCCGTAAGCATAACCCCGAGTATGCGAGACCATAGACATGCAGTAAGGTAGTCTGGGGAATACCTCCAGCAGCAATCAGAATTCTACAGATCTCCATGAAATGCCAGCAAAATAGTTTGGACTCTTTACCTGTAAATCTGTACTGGAAATCTTCTGCCTTTTTCTTTTCTCTGAACCACCTCTCTACATTCTTGTACAGTCTGCCAGCCTTCATTTTATATTTCAATAAGCTCATGTACTTGGCCATGGGTGTAATACTTGGTAGCTGAGTAATGTCTCCATTAGCCTTGTTGATCACAGCTCTATCTGTGAGTTTCATAGCAGTAGTTAAAATATCCAAGTTCCAGTGCTGCCAGGCATTATTGCTGTTATGAAGGGGCTCTGGTTTAAAGTTGTCCACATATTTTCCCAGTGGAGGACTGAACTCTTGCCTTGATTTTCTGGAGGCAATGTGAGCAGTTACCTTCCCTCTGTGATTGCTACTCTTGGAATTCTCAGGGATTTTGTTTCTTGCTTTAAATGCCTTTACTTCGTCTACATCCTTCATTCTCTGTTCATACCTCCACTTTTTCCATGTACAGCTCGAATCATCACCAATAGTACCTCCAATAGTCTTCACGTTGCTCTTAGACACATTGGCAAATGATGAAAAATATGTGGCTGCATTGTTTAATTCTCCTGCCATGGATGCCATCCATTTCTGGTCGCTGGGAATTAATTTGCACTCAAATGTAACAGAATCCCCCTGCACCTCATACACCTTGCCCTCCATCTCTTTCATTTCCTGAACAACATGTTTTGTATACTCATACATAAGTTCATGGGTTTCATCACAGTTTGCACCCATGAGCAAGAAATTGTTATCACAACTTTGTACTCCATCTAGTATATTTAGAAGACTTACTAAGTATGATGTTGAAGTATCATCTTTGCCGAATGGAGCCCCATCGGCTCCAATTGCCACAATGAATTTTCCTTTTTGCCCATTGAACCAGTGTAGGATCTCATAGTGTTTATCTAGCATCAAGTACATATGTGCCAGCCTCAAAAGCAAGCTCTCCAATGGGCGGTAAACTCCAGTCACATGACTTTTTTCTTTCTCTGAAGCAAATTCCTATAAAGTGATATGTACAAAATGTAAGCGCAACTAACCTCTAGCTCAAATACTTCAATATACACCTATTCCAAAAATCGTTGTCCGGGCCGAAAGCAATAAGCAAAAAGCTGACGACCGCAAAGGACTTTGGGACTTTCTCCTTATTCATTTATTCATCCGTAGACATTTTGACAACATGCATTTTCAAATTGCCGAATAGTTCCAAATGATTGCTATTCAACGTCCGTAGGGATAACTTCTCAAATACCACGGATAAATTAATTAATTAGGAGATTCCCAAAGTCCTTTGCAGTCGTTAGCTTGTTGCTTGTTGCTTTCGGCCCGGACAACCATATTTGGAATAGGTATATATATATATTCTACGTGCACTGTGTGAATAGCTACTTGATCCAATATAATAATAATAATATTTATATACATGTATATGATTCTTATGAAATGCAGTAAATTTTGATGTCAGCGCATTTTACAACTGGGTAAAAAATAGAAAAATAAAATGATAAAAATGGATAAATCAGAAGTAAAATCCTCTAAATATTATTAGATTTGAACCACTTGTTAGTGAGTTATTAATTTTCTTATGCATGTTAATAATGTAACGCCTACCTTAGAATTGGTCAAGTGTTTTTCCTTTAAATGTATGAGTGAGGGATAGCAAAATAGAAAATATATTTATCAGCATGAGAATTAAGATATATTTTATAATCTCCAAACAGTCATCAGTAATGTTCTGTTTTAATTAAAGTTACTTTACCTGCATATCTATTACATCTCCCATATTAATGCTTTTAATATATGACATCAGCCTGTCGTAAGATACAGGTCTTGGTATTGGAACTCCTGACATAAAGTTAACTTTGTCCTTTCGCATGTCTTTGTATTTAGTCTTGGTCAAAATACCCCCCTTGTACAGCAGAGATGTGCTTCTGATGAAATTATCCTCACTCTTTTCATATCCCTGCACATTTTCTTTTACAATGCTTGGGATAACTTTGCCACTGCAAACCTTGGATGTTTTGATTAGAGACTTCATAAACTGTGGCGAGTTTTCATTTACTATGGTTGACCACATACCATACATGATGGAGGTCTTGTCAGATGTTCTTGGGGTACAGTGCACCTCCTTCAAAACCTTTAGTGTTGCTTTGCGTCTTCGATGACTTTGAGCCTTTGACAAATTTAACACATCACTATTTTCCTTGTCAAGAGTACTTTCCGTGTTTGGCATTCTTGGCCGCTGCTTTGCTGCACAACTTGCAGGAAGAAGTGTTTCTAGCTCATCGCCCTGTAAATTAGAGTTTTTTTCAGCTTAGAACTTATTCCGGTTACCAAGATAAATTTAGTACAGGCATGTTTTGTATGAAAACAAAATATTACTTGTAGAGGCTCAGAAAAAATATATTACAAATATTATTAAGTATTAAATATTAAATATTACAATTCAATATTAAATATTATAATAAAATAAGATACATTAATAAATAGACTAATATTTCTCAGTTTGTTAAGTTTGTGAAGCTAAGTTATGAAATGTACCGGTAAGCTTAAAATATATTTTAAAAGTTGAAGTTTAAATTGGCATCATAACGAAAAAAAGGAATACCTAAAACCTTTCTCTAACCATCCTTCAGTAATTAATATTCGAAGAACTGATATATTGTACCGAGGAATATCTTACCTTACGTTTACGGTAATTTAGTTTGTTCTGTAGACTCTTCACCTTGACATCAGCTGTGATTTTTTCGTCTACCAGCTCTTGCAGGAATAACTTCCTTCGTTTGGCATAGAGACCGATGTTAAAGTGGCCTTTTCGCTTGAATGTAAGTGGAGTGTCTGTACACGCAGATTCGCTGGTAGAAAATGACGAATTCGGTAAGGTAATGCACATGTCAATATATCAATCGAAAGGTTAGATCCTGGCCTACAGAACTGTCGTTTTCAAATTTTCATTTTAAGAACTTTTCGTAGGGAAAATAAATCCAAAACAATTACTTTCTTTGAATATAGCTTTGTAATAGTACTTACCTAAGAACCGATCTGTTTTGTGGCGAAAAATCCATTATCTAACCAAGTTTTATACCAAAATGTACATTGATTCATGAAGATTTCATTTTCACCGCCATTTTCTTTGTAAATGTTTACCCGTGGGGGGTAGTCACGGTTCAAGTTGTCGTACATTTCCAATATGACGTTGGTATTCGGGTATTTACCTACCGAGCTCGGCCCAGTCTCCCATTTGGCTGATTTGAATGAGACAATTTGGAGCACAGCCAGCCCGACGTGTGTGGCTACGAGTGTTTTTAGGTCACAGATTCAGATTTCAGATGTCAACGTTTTTTGTGATAGGTGTATTAATACAGCTAATTCATAAAACGTTGTGCTAAGTTTTCGGTTGCATATTGCATTAACTCCCAGACCGAAGTGCATTATGGACTGATTAATACATGTGTTTGTTTTCTGTCAGTGCTTCCCTGATATTTGTTTGCGGGTTTTGGAACCCCAAAATAGAAGAAAACACATAAAGTAATATGCAACAAAACCTAGGACCACGTTTTTTGATTTAGCTGAATACACTGATTTTTTTATCTGGAGATATGCACCACACACCACACAACGGAGCTTATAAACGACGGTGACGGCAACCTCCTTAGAAATATGCACTTAATTAAAAAAATATACATAAAAATTAGAGAAAATAATCATATTTCACCATCCTCAGCCAAATTAGCTGTGTGGACAACGCGAACGTCATAATTAGCGAGCAACCCTGATATTCGTTTGGCATCGAGGAGAATGTATATAGATTATATTCAGTAATAAAAGATTATAAACTACAAAAACAGTTTAAAACGTGAAAGAAATGAATTGGAATTGTTTAAATTGTTTAATTAAATTTACAGCTCGACCGATTCATTTATTACGGCTTTAGTGCATACATTATCACTGAATTCAACCTATTTTGTGAATATAGCTTCGCCTTTTCAGAACAACAGTTTCAGTTTCCCCAAGTGATTTAATATCCCCGTATACCAATCGATCGGTACTCACCTCGCCTCTTCCGAGTATTTTTGATATGTTCCTGTTCGTTTGTACGTGTTCGTGTGTTCTTCTCTTCTTCTCGCACTTTCATTTCGACTCCTTTAGCGATTCCTTTGGCTCCTTTAGCGATTCCTTTTGCTCCTTTGGCTCCTTTGGCTCCTTTGGCTCCTTTGGCTCCTTTGGCTCCTTTGGCTCCTTTGGCTCCTTTGGTTCCTTTGGCTCCTTTGGCTCCTTTGGCTCCTTTGGCTCCTTTGGCTCCTTTGGCTCCTTCGCCGTCTTTCTTCTCTCTGGCCGAGTCGTCAGGCCTATCTCTTTTTAGCTGCACTTTCTCTCCCGTGTCGTCACTTTCATCTCCCGTCTCATCCTCTTTTTCTCCCGTGTCATCCCTGTTATTTTCCATCTCATCCTCTTCCACTCCCGTCTCATCTTCTTTCTCTACCGTGTCGTCCTCTTTCTCTCCCGTCTCGCCACTGTCATCTCCCGTCTCATCACTTTCATCTCCCGTCTCATCCTCTTTTTCTCCCGTGTCATCCCTGTTATTTTCCGTCTCATCCTCTTCCACTCCCGTCTCATCTTCTTTCTCTACCGTGTCGTCCTCTTTCTCTCCCGTCTCGTCACTGTCATCTCCCGTCTCATCACTTTCATCTCCCGTCTCATCCTCTTTTTCTCCCGTGTCATCCCTGTTATTTTCCGTCTCATCCTCTTCCACTCCCGTCTCATCTTCTTTCTCTACCGTGTCGTCCTCTTTCTCTCCCGTCTCGTCACTGTCATTTCCCGTCTCATCACTTTCATCTCGCCTCTCATCCTCTTTTTCTCCCGTGTCATCACTTTCATCTCCCGTCTCATCACTTTCATCTCCCGTCTCATCACTTTCATCTCCCGTCTCATCACTTTCATCTCCCGTCTCATCACTTTCATCTCCCGTCTCATCACTATCATCTCCTGTCTCATCACTGTCATCTCCCATCTCATCCTTTTTCTCTACCGTGTCGTCCTCTTTGTCTCTCGTCTTATCACTGTCACATCCTGTGTCGTCACACTCATCTCCCGTCTCATCATCTGCTTTCCCTTCGCTGTTTATGTATAGTGGGAATGTTACTTTCGTCCCAGTTGGAAACGAACATGTGGAATATTCACTTGAATCGCAAGTGATCTTTCGTCCTCGTTGTAGTGTTTCCACGCTGCTGTATAACACGGTGAAGATACCCTCCTTTGACATTCCCTCTGCAACAATGTGCCCGTCTTTCAATAGCCAGCTGGTGTTAGGTGAACCTAGACAGAAATAAATACATACATATACCAGAAGTACATAACATGGATTTTTGATAAAAAAGAACAGGAATGGTGAGAAAAATGGCAAGAAAGTTGAGGATTCTGTTGTGTTTTTGAATAACATTTTAGCGAGTGAAGTGCGCGCGCTACTGACGCCAGTTTCGCCATCGTGCGCGCGCTTGGTTTGTTTTTTCTTCAGAATTTCCAAAGGTTTGCAAACAGCCGAAAAATAGCGTCAAACCGTGCTCCGTTTAACAAATTGACATCACTTTTTTATGCGTCTGTCCTCTTATTGACGATAAGTTTCGTCATCACATTGTCAAAGTAGTGTGCGGATCCTCGCCTCGTGCATCCACACTACTTTGACAATGTGATGACGAAACGTATCGTCAATAAGAGGACAGACTATTTTTCGGCTGTTTGGTTTGAACCAAAATTCTGAAGAAAACAAACCAAGCGCGCGCTCGAAGGCGTAACTGGCGTCAGTAGCGCGCGCACTTCACTCGCTAAAATGTTATTCAAAAACACAACAGAATCCTCATGCAACTTTCTTGCCATTTTTTGATCAAAATCCCGTAATTTCTATATAGGGTCTATATAATAAAACAATTAGAACAGCTTCAACCAAGCACTTAGGAAGTGCCGAGAGCACTCATGTTTCTCCCTACACTTCTTTCGTGCTGTCGTCACTTCCTTCGTGCTTTATTAGGGACCTTACGCACGAGAAAATTGTAAGACGGGAACGTGAGGACGACAGCGCGCGCACTGACGAATAATGTTCAATTAAAACGACTGTTGACGTCCGTGACGGCAATCTACGACGTGAAAACAGGTAAAGTGCCGTCGTAGATTGCCGTCGCGGACGTCAACTCAAGCATGTTAAAAGGCTTGTTTTTTTCACTAGTTCATGAAAAACTAAATTTTCCAAATATCTCCTTCCAGTTTTTACCGATGAATCTGATGTTTTGACATAAAGTGACATCTGGGGAAGTTAACATTTTAAGCTTAGAAGTTTTGACTTTCAGTGGTCACGTGACCTCAAGATGAGGAAAATAGGAATTTGGAAATGGGGTGACGGTTTTCATTCATTCCAAAAATCGTTTGATGTGAACTTGTCACGTATAACTTGCTTAACAAGACTGCGTTCGGAATGGATGACTTTTTTTTTTTGCCAACGAGCCTGTAATTAGCAAATGAGGTCACGTGACCAAGTCAAGTATTTGCATATTTTCATTTTTCTTGTGAAAACAAAACAAAGGACATCCATTCCAAACGCAGTCTTGTTAAGCACATAATACATGACAATTTCACATCAAACGAATTTTGGAATGAATGAAAACCATCACCCCATTTTCAAAAATCTATTTTCCTCGCCTTAAGGTCACGTGACCACCAAAAGCATTTTTTTAAAGCTTGAAATGTTAAGTTCCCTAATTGTCACTTTATGTCCAAACATCAAATTCATGGGTAGAAACTGGAAGGAGATATTTGGAAAATTTAGTTTTTCATGAACTAGTGAAAAAAACAAGCCTTTTAACATGCTTGAGTTGACGTCCGCGACGGCAATCTACGACGGCACTTTACCTGTTTTCACGTCGTAGATTGCCGTCACGGACGTCAACAGTCGTTTTAATTGAACATTATTCGTCAGTGCGCGCGCTGTCGTCCTCACGTTCCCGTCCTAGAATTTTCTCGTGCGTAAGGTCCCTAACTGAACGGAGCACGGTTGAAGCTGTTTTATTTGTTAAATACTTACAAACAATAGAGATACTTGTGTTCTCTTCATTTTCATCTGTCAAAAAATGTTCCTATGTGTCAGCATTTTTAAAGTCGTGTATAATAATAACTAATATGATTATATGGCACAAGCTACTTCCGGTAAAATCGCGCGATCTGATTGGTTGTTTAGCGGGCAAGATTATCCGTTAATGACCGTGGGCGATTATATATTTTTTTGTCCTGACAAAAATAGCCTTTCCTCCATTAAAAATGCCATATAATAAAAAAAGCTTACATTACTTAATTGCAGACTTCGGTCTATTTCAGTGTACAAACCTCGCTTACTGCTCGATTATTAATGGACTTGATACAGCAATACGAGGTAAAATTGGCATTGTCTCGTACGATCGTGAGCGAAAACTTAGGTGTAGATTAATGGGGGGTTCTTTTTTTATGCATGCTCAGTTCCCCACATTAGCTTCCACCGAGACTCATCTGTAATAATACAGTCAATGAGGTGATTTGTGCGTCCTATACTTACCAATTTCCTCTTTCGGGGGCGTGTATTCAAAAGCTGAAGAAAAGAAATGAAAAGTTCACAATTAATACCATTCAATTTTTTTCGGAAACGTTTAATTTCCTGGATACAGTCGAACCTCGCGTAAGCGACCACCTAAAATGTCAAGCTTTGTGGTCTGAACTTTGTGGTCTGAACTTTTGGTATTTTGGAAAACTGGTCGCTTAGGAGAGGTAGCCTGACGCAGGCTAAGGAGAGGTGGTCGCTTACGAGAGTGGTCACAACAGGAGGTTCAACTGTATATTTAGTAAATATACACCTGTTTCAAAGAACGTTGTCTATGAACTTAACTGGCTCAAGCGTACGCGACTAGACCGAAAGGGAGCATGGGTAGATGGTACATTATGATGTTTATTTGCAGTTACAACGTTAAATCATTTGTTTAGTTTGATAAATACGTGCCTTTATCGAGTCTTGTGCGCAAATTCTTGTTGATTGCTGTCCGTCTAAAGGTGCACGCCCTCTTCTTCTTCTTTCCGCCCACCACTGTACTGAACTCTCGATTCACGTCCACGTCCCCGAGTTTACCATCTCTTATGGCAATCAGCACATTCTCCTTGTCTATTCCTTGCTGCTTGAGTAACGCCAATCCATCTGTCTTCGAAATTGCATATGCCATTCCCGCTTCCTTATTAGAACAGCGAACAGCTGGATTATAATACTGCCGAACCTGAAATATATTGTATAATATCATAATATACACTTAACATTAGTTCATATTTATGCATATTAGCGGATGAAAAAGAATAGGAACTACACGATATGGGGCCCCGATGAAGGATTAAAAATAATAATAAATGAAAATGTATTAGTTGCCAAAGGCGAATCACATGCTACAAAATAATAAACTATACAATCAAGCAGATTGTTCAATAAAAAAAATTACATGGATCTATGAAAAGAACCGCAGTATGCAAATAGTACACAATATACACACCTGATTCTTGTCCATGGAAGATATGACATGAGCCATACTCTCCGCCACTTCAGCAATTACCTCTCCTGGCATTGTCATGGCGAGACCTTCAATCGGGGCTGTTTGATATGATTGCACCTGTGGGACAATCCTTTCCTGGAAAAATGACCATAGTTCCTCATGGGTAGGGGAGCACCTCTGATAAATCTCAGCCAGCTTAGATAAGAAAACACATAACATTCTCAACTTGTAATATATTAAATTCGAGCTCAATAATTACAGCCGCGTCTACACGAACAAGTCTCCCTTGCTCGTGTAGATGAAAAAAACATCTACAATTTTTCCTTGTCAAGGAAAACTTGCTCATGTAGATGCGGCTTTAGCTGTTGAATTTGTACGTTATGACATCAAGCCAAATATTATTGCGATCAATGTATTTTAACCAAGTACCTTCAATACAAACATCATTAGCATGGAATAGTTTCTAGTCACGCGATGGTGTTGGAATGCACCAAATCGTTCCTCGATTTCGGTGATGACCCGTTGTTGGTAGATGTGGTCGATGTTTTTGGTCAGAGCAATTATTGCCCCGATCCCCTTACTGGCTTGCTTGCAATTCTTTTTTAATGCTGCTTCAAATTTCAATTGATCACAGAGGGGGTTGCATTCTTCAATTTTTGGAAATGGTATTATAACCACCCGGCTGGAATCTCTGAAAAATAAAATAAAAGTATTGTTAAAGCTCTATAATCTCAGGACAGTAAGGAATTCGATCGTGTCGGTAACCCTTCGCTTCTATTTTATCTCTTATGTTTGATAATCATACTTACTGAAAATCTTTGAGCAGATTTGATAACTTGGACTGGTTAATGGTGAACATGCATCCAGTTTTAGGAGTGGATGTTGCCCTTGATGTAATGCGAAGCTGTCCATTGAAAGTGCTGTTGATAAGCCTTTTGACTTCGGCTATGTTGTCTGGATCATCATAGATGTACGGAAATGATGATTTGGAGCAATGTGTCGAAGCCTCTGCTTCTGTCATTTTTCCAACAAGGTTTTTTGTTTCTAGGCCAATCATGGAAAGAAAAACCTTGCTGGCGGTTGTCCTTTCCAGTTCCCTTGGGGCCCACGGCCAAGGGGGTTGTGCACTGCTGGAATGTCTCCAGATTGTATTCATAATGCGTTAGCATTGCACCAGCGGCAATGAAATAAAATGAAGAGACGAAGTTTTTTTCTGGAAATAAAAGCGATAAGCACACTTCAGATATGGGAAAAACGTAATTTTTATGCAAAAGTGGATAACATTTAGATAGTATTTTGATAGTGTAACTGAACCATAAATGATCCAATGAGGTCATGATCAGTGGGCATTAATTTGCTGCTTTTGCATGTGACCACTAGCTCTTGCTATTAATATCACTGATTTTGTCATTACCCAAGCATTTCCTAAGGGCGCGAAGAACTTTTGGGATTGCATCTTCTTCATCTAACGGAGTGACAATACTGCTTTTGTATTTTTGGGGCACCACACCGTCCCTGGTAATGAAGCTACCAAGCCAGACGAACTTGGTGTTGTCTTGAGCGAGCTGGTTACCAAACCTGTCTATTTGGACACTCTCGTTCAATATCCAAACATCTCCATTAAGGCCGTGACAGGAAGCTGCATGTTTCCCTTCTGAATTCCTTGCCCCTTGGCTTTTAAATTCATCTGTCAACTCCATGATGTAACGGTTTAGGGCTACATCATGGAGCTGACACATGTATCCTCCTGTGCCGTGAGTTGAATTGATAGCCTTCAGAAAGCGATGTCGAGCATTCGCATCTTCGAGGGTGAAAAAAACACGTACTGAAAGAAACAATACAATGCATGGTCCAAATTACTAGTTGCCCCAAAATAATGTTTTCTAACAAAACGGTAGTGTTTTATAGTGAAATGTAAGAATTTAACGGTGTAATTCAGTGGAATCCTTCCCCCTCCCTCCATATAGACGTTTGTTGATATATTGATCTCGAATACATATTGATTGGACTTTGATTGAGAAGGAACTAAAGGGGTTTCTGAAAAATTAAAAACGGTAATCATACGCGGTTTCGAGTTCAATTTGGAAAATAATTTGCACGAGTGTGTTATTTTTCAAAGTGTAACAAAATTGCACGAGCCCGTATAGTAGGGCGAGTACTATTTGAAAAACACACTCGTGCTAATTAATTCCAAATCAATGAACGAGAATCGCGGTATGATTATATCAATCCTAAATATTACAACTGGTTTCTTCGAATTGGCGAGTACTCTTTACATGTGAAATTTGAAGTTCATCGGACAATAGTGTAAAAAGCGGTGTAAAAAGTTATTAACAATCACGTTCAAAGCGCCGATTTCAGTACTGTTCTAGCGCCCAGCGTGAATGTATAATTTTAAAGGGGACTTCGTGTCCTATTGTACAACACCTGCCTTAGGGGCGAATCTTGAAAAAAATAAAAATAAAAATAGAATGGGCTTGTGTCACCTGTCACGTGACTTTTTAAAATTTCACCGAAGGCAAACGAAAACATCATAACTTGAAAGAGCATACTAAAATTAGTAAAAGTGGAAAATTTCAAAAGAATCAAGCAAATAAGACAAAAATTAAAGGCTTTCAAAGTTTCCCGCTTTGACAAGGATTTGTATGGGGTTTTAGCCTGGAGGCCCTCCAACATACATTTCCATACAAAAAAGGCAAAGTTTGAATGCCTGTAACTCTTGCCCTATTTACTTACTTCTCTTCAAACTTTTACTAACTTTAGTATGCTCTTTCCAGTTATGGTATTTTCGTTTGTCTTAGTTGAAATTTTAAAAAGTCACGTGACAGGTGATACAAGCTCATTGGACAGTTGTAATCGGACAGTTGCAAGAGCCAATCACATTACACCTTTTCAGTAAAATGCGCGCGCTATTACGCAATCGCTACGCGCGCTCAATAAATTCTTCACTAACTTTTCTCGCTTTTTCACCAAAATATGTCATTGTTTTGGGATCTTTTTTCTCGGAAATTGTAATAGTTATGATTAATTGGTAACAAGACTTCGTGTCGTCCAATTCGGTCTGTAATCATACGAGTGATAAACAAAATTGGACGACCGCGTAGCGGGAGTTTATCACGATTGGTCGAGAGACTGTCCTATTTTAGCATTAATCACACACCACAGCTATGTCACATGTTCATTTAACATATTTCGTGTGATTGGGATACAAATAATTCCAGAACCATACAATACTTTTTATTGTAAACAGTGCGGCATTATTGAAATCACTCGTTACGTGACATAGGCCATCTGTCTAAAGAATGTCATTACTTTCGTAAATGACCAATTTCAAAATGATTCTTAAGTTCATTCAAAAGTCATTAATTAATTCTGATTATCTGAAAATGGCAAGAAAGTTGAGGATTCCGTTGTGTTTTTGAATAGTAAATATAAAAACAGTCATAAATTTCGCCGAAGAGAGAACGATGGTCAATGTAGTCGTTCCATGTGCATGGTCGAGCCCTCATTAATCGAGTACAGGAAATTTACAAAGCCCATTACAGCTGTAGAACCCAGTTGCCGGCGAACAAAAAATAATTACACAATTTTGCTCTGGATTACACAATTTTGCACTGAAACTGAACAGCATGCACTGCTCTCAGCCAATCAGAATCGAGAAATGTTTTGAAGTGTGTAAATTATGAGAAAGTATTGCATGACCGTTAGATCGCCAAAAACGGAACTTAAAGAGGAACAGAACTGAGTATTTAAAACTGGAACAAACTGCTAAAACTTTTTCGATATGCAGCGATCGATGCAGCGATTCACGTTAGCCTCGTGAAAAATAAACTGAAATTACATTAAAATTACGAAAACTATCAGCGGGAAAACGAAAAACTGCTACAGAATATTATTGTAGAATATTAAAAGAACATTTTAAAAGCTCTAAAAGAAAAGAAGCTTGTTTCTCACCTCTCCGATGTTTCTCTTGATCCTCTGACTTTGACCAGATATCCCTTCTCCTCTCCAAAATTAATGTAAGCAACCACTCGCGTTATTACGAAGTTGCTTTCAGAGACAAAGCTATCTCCCTTTAAATAACCTAAGCTGCCGTTTCTCACAACAACTTTCCCTCTTTTCTGTTTATCACCGTCGGAAGCCATGACTAGCACTGAATGGGTTCGTGAATCTTACCAAGATTCAGAGTTACGCAGTTGCTGAGTTACCGAGTTGGTATGATTTTGAGTTTCGAAGTTAGACTACTTAAAGTTACATTGTGAAATGATCACGCGTTGCCTTGCGAAAGATGTGCAACAAGTAATACACGTGATAGTTATACTTTAAATATCACCGCATTTTAACTGATCAAACTGAAAAAACAACCTTTGATCACTCGATCGCATGAGGATGTGCAATGCACCATTACAACACTGGAATGCGACCCCCTCTATTGGCCCTGAGCAACACTAACCCATAGTGTATATTCAAATATTTTAAATCTGTTCCTTTGTGAGTGTGATCCCCCTTTATTAAAGTAGCACTTTTACAGGATACCATCTCAAGGATTGCAAGCATCGACGATAACTAACAAAGTTCTATCGCAATATACTGCCATATGACCTTGTCTGTGACCTTTAGTAAAAGTCCGCAAAGTCCATTTCCCCATACCATGTACCCCGCACAGTAAAAGACAATTGGCTTGTTCAGTTTTCGAAGATGGCTGGCCGTCCTCTTATGGCGTGGGCTATGCTATGGGTTTTTCTGAATTTTGGATTTCAATGCCGGCAAGTCACCTTAGGATTTCAGCTGAATTCGACCACGGCAGAATACATAAGAGCTATAATGGGAGAGTATCATTCAAATCCAAGAAGCAGCAAGTACGATTATATAATATCTCCACCAAAGATTGGTAATAGCATTGAAAGTTTCTTCCTCCCTAAGGTGTTCATCTGGTGTCCAATGACTCACCACAATATAGAAATTTGTTGTCCAGAACACAAAACGCGAATGAAGCCAGGGTTATTCACGGACGATTCCAAGAAAAGCAGCCCTAGAACGCCACGTCTAATCTACGACATTAGAGGTAATGTCCTGCTGATCCAAAGGTTATACCTTTGTAATCATAATGGAAAACAACACAAATATTTATCAGCTAATTTGGCAGTGTTGCAGAACATACCAA